>CAJUYI010000619.1:65431-100031 GCA_910591695.1 Galerucella pusilla | reverse complement strand
AAAAGAAAATAAAAAAAAGTTATAAATATAATGATGATGATAAAAAAATTAACAATATCAATATAGTTATTCAGGTAATCTACTAACTTGAAAAAAAGATAAAATAATGATGAGAGCACACTCAATAGATTAAACTATAACCCAACAATATGCATTTGTGTCAATGAAAATGCCTTGCTTTTTAAATATTTATATAGTTTTTGTTACTCAGATATATATCTACTTTAAAACAACTAAAAAGTTACTCCATTGAATCAGTTATGAATACCATAATACGATAGTTTTATAACTGCAACCTCCAACGCATTTACAAAGCAACTGATTACTTTATAAAACCTTACTTTCTGTTAGTTATACAACAGCTCCTTAGAAGCTTTATCAAGTGGTTTATAGACGCTGAAAGAACAAAACTAAGAGGTTTCCATTTTACCATATAAGCATTCATGTACCCATTACAAATCTAAGCAAGGCTGTATTACTTGTGCCTATTTTAGACGTATAGTTACTTAATTGATGCTGAAATAGAGTTTCCAACTCTTATTTATACAGCATTGAGTTATATAAAAATATGTGGGATAGATATTGTTAGCGTTTTCGAAAAGCAATTTGTTCTACTTGGGAAGTCAGTGTAGGTAAATCATTTACCTGGCCTTTTGGATTTTTCTAGTGCCATCCAAGAAAAAAAAAGGAACTCTTGGATTATTTTGGGAATATTTAAGCCCTTCTCAATACGGGCAATATATTCTATGTTAAGAAGTGTTATAACTTTGAAACCTGATGTAAATATTGAAAGTTACCCGAAATTCTGAGCTCAGTTTACCTTTTGTCAATGTTTATTGATAAAAATAGTTTCGAACAAAATGGAAACGGCGATAATACTCTTCAATGTGCTGCAAAATTTTCATTCACTGTTCCTGAATTGTTCAACCAGAAAGAAGAACCGTCACGGTTTCATACCACATTTCATTACAAACTTAAAACTTTTGCAATCAAAGTTTTCTTGATTGTAAGTAGGTTTAGAATAGTAGATTGTTCTATAGAAAGAGGAAAATATTTAATTATATTGAAATTACCGCTGGAATTAAACTGAAAATATCACATTTTCTATATAGACCAATCAAATTTCTTTATTTTCTTTATGTTACCATGTCTACTAGTGAATGTTTTGTTTTGGGTGGGCACATGAATTTAAAAAGTGGAAAATTTTCTATTAAAGTTTGGCAATATGACTGTCCAATATATACGACTATGAAACCGAAGCATGACCGTTAGAATCCGATTCACATAAGAAGAACCCACTAGAAGTCTAGAAGTTGCAGACGTATGCGCGAAGAAGCTGCACATAACAATATCTGAACATCAATATCGGTCAAAAGCCTTTCTTCTTATATGTGAAACGGAGTCTACTTAAGTCTTGATTTCTCCATTAATGCACTTGATAATTTAAGCACATTGAGTGCTAGAATTGTCTCCAGTTACATTTGGAATATATTAAAATTGAGATCATTTATTATTGGCGAGTGATTAAGCTTTAAATAGGTTGCAATTTGTTAAATATCCTTTTTTCTTTGTTCTAGGTAATAATTGATATTCTCCTATAACTCAGATTTCTTGCTACTTTGTTTTAAGAGCAATGAAAGTATTATTATTATTATTATCATGACAATTTATGATATGATTCTTATATCTTTTATTCACATATTTTGAAATGATTACTATAACAATATTGAAACAGAAATAAAGATGTTACGCAAATTTAAGTAATGTAAATGAATTATTTGAGGCTAAAGTAAACTTCATTGGAAAGAATAATATGCTACACATTTAGCTAAAATCACCGGAGATATGAATTGAAGTATTTTGTTTGAATATGAGTTAGGATATGAACACAAAATTACGGATATTATATGATATTTTCAGACCTTCCGAAAATTTAAGCAATATAAATAAGTTACTAAAGGCTAGAATAAACTTCATTGGAAAGAATATTATGCCTCTCATTTTATTTTAAAATTATTGTAATAAAATTCCTAGAAGCTGCTTCGTAGCAACATAACCTTAATAACTTTCTCTTTATAATGTTTTCCATATTTTTTCTCATATTTATTAAGGTCCCAATCTTCTAAAATTTCAGGTAATTGGGTTACTACACTCGAACAACGTTAATGCTACATTCCTTCTCTGCCCAAAATTCACAAAACTGCCTCCACACACTGGTTTTGAACATTACTGTGTTTTCTAGAACTAATTTCTTCACTTTCATTTCTATAATACTTGCATTGTCTTTACAAAATCTGGACATTTTTTGCCACTCAAGCAATAGAAAAAACTTTACACAACTCGACCTTCTCTGTAAATGACAAGGATGGAAATGACAAATTAACAGAATTTTTATGAAATCGCCAGGAAATTTTGATATTCCAGACAAATTTTTTTAATTTCACCCCAAGAAAATGATATTTTCTTACACCCCAATAAAATTCTATTTGTCTATTCCCATCGCAGTCGGAAACTGTCAGAACCGATCAGAGAATAACTGGTCATAGCAAACAACTAGTTTACTTTCGCGTGATTTCTAACAGTGATTGCAATGGTCGACTATAGTATAGTACATTCAATAGCCTTCTTGGCGTGCGTCATCGTTTGTGACGTATATCCGGGTTTTGGGTATATCGTTTATTTTATTTGCTATTTTTACATAGCTAACCTTAAATTTGATGTATAAAATCATCAGGATTATATTCAGCCAAATTCGAAAAGGCTATGGAATTATTAATTACCAGATTCTTTTTCTAACTGAAAATACTCGAGAACTTTCATAATGCTGATGTTTTTCCGTGTATCTAGGCATATTTATGTATTATTTAAAAAAATATAACACTAAGAATAATATTCATTTATAAATAATAATTGACAGTAAACAACAAAGTAGAGACCTGACGAATACTGTCAGTGGGATAGTAGAAAAAGTCGTAAGACACATTGCCGCTATGATAGGTACGTCTGCATCCTATTTTGAATGTTATAATTTTTCCCGGTTGAAAGGTCGCGCTTGCGCGTAATTTAAACATCAACCAATCAATTATTTTAAGTCAAAGATTAGGGTTAACGTTTGTAATACATTTAAACGGTTCATTATTATGATATATTGATTGGGATTAATCACAGAGCTGCCTTTTTTCCATTTCTTCCAACGTAATCTGTTGAAAGGACATTAAAAATCGATGTCGCACACCAAAAAGGTTATTATATAAACTCTAGTATAGTTGAAAATACCCTTTTTGGTGTGCGTCATCGATTGTTAATCTCCTTCTATCACATTACGTAGGAAGAAATGGAAAAAAAGGCAGGTCTGTGATTAATCCTAATCAAAATACCACAATAATGAACCGTTTGAATGTTTTATAAACGTTAACCCTAATCTTTGACTTACAAAAATTTGATTGGTTGATGTTTAGATTACGCGCCAGCGAAACCTATCAATCGAGAGCTTAAAATACTATGGAGGCGTTACTTTCGTAGCGGCAATAAGTCTTACGTCTTTTTCTACTGTCACACTGACAGTTCTTGACAGGTCTGTACTTTGTTGTTTACGGTCAATTATAATTTATGAAAAGTGAATATTAATCTTATTGTTTTATTTATATGAATAATACTAAAATATGCATGAATACACGGAAAAACATCAGTATTTTGAAAGTTCTCAAGTATTTTCAGTTAGAAAAAGAAGCTGGTAATTATTAATTGCATAGCCTTTTCGAATTTGGCTAAATACAATCCTGATGATCTTATTTATCAAATTTAAGGTTAGCTATAGGTCAAAATAGCAAATAAAATGAATGACATGCCGAAAACCCGGATATACGTCACAATCGATGACGCACACCAAGAAGGGTATTATTTTAACTATACCTACTTTTAAATATTAAATGCGCCAATTTTTTCTCGGCGCCACTGTATTCGACTACAACGTTCGACCTTGCTCTTGCGGCCCTAGTTGAATTCCATAGCAACCTTAACAAGATAACTCCAGTCTTAGATTTGCACGTATAAACGAAAATTTATTGCGTTTGTTTTCTTTTTTCCTCAAAATTGAAGTTTGTTTATTTTACTGTTATTTTCACACACATTCAGGAATATTTTTCCTTTGTGAACATAGTAAATTCAGGAAATCATACAAAAAGGGAGTTGTTCATTACGTTTTTGAACGTTGTGACTAAAATCTGTGAAAAAAGGGCATGTCCACCAACTGACATGATGTCACTAATGACAAGTTTGAGAAAGCAACTTTAAGTTGAACATAGGTTCAAATAGAATGTAGATTTTAATAAATTAAAATGGTTTATTTATAATTTAATATGGATCTACATCAAGTAAAAGCCTCATCTATTCAAATATTTGATTGTTTTGTATCGTTTCAATTATCTCTTTTATTATAAACAGTCAGATATAATAGCTTTTTAAAATACCTACATATTGATCAGAAGTTAATTGTGGATATTTTACCTAAAGAAAGGGAGAAAATAACTTTTCAAAAATCTTCATGAATATTCTATACTATAGCAATAATGGGAAAAAAGAGTTGAAGTTTTGGTTCCAAAAAGATAGGAACGTCTATATACATGTAGTAGATAATCGCCTAATATAATATAATTAAAGAAGTCGAAAAGCACCAAATCTCTATCAATTCATGCATATTTTATTTGTAAATATCCTGACTTTTTTCATAAATCAAATGAATTTATTGGGGTCATGAGATGTGAAACTATGAAAATCACACACTGTGTTCTCTATCTCAATTCTATGCACTCCGCAGTGCAGTTAGAATTTTATCGTGCGTTCCAGCCAAATGTTTGGAGCGCTGCCGAGCATTTATTCTTTTTTAGTGTACAAAACTAATTGATAAACTGAGTATTATTCTCATGTATGCTCATTGTATGGAAGTTAATTTTTTTTACTAACGTACGGAAAAGTAGACTTTCAGTGTTTAAGGAGTCAACAGATTTGTTAAGGTACACTGACATTTGAATATTTAAAGTATATATTTGTATGGTTGTAGTTCACCAAATGACTGAAAAATTGAGAAATTCATTAGATTTCTGCAATAATTTTTTAATGGCTCTGGTATAAACATCTTCAAATGAAAGTCAAATAATTATAATAAATTTGTTGATATGAATTTAATAATGAATTTGTCTTTGTATTAACTTTTGGGTTTTTTCCGCGCTGTGGTAGAAAAAATAGTGTACCTAACACGTGCGTGAAGTGACTTTTCCACACTTGTTAGGTAAACTACTATATTCTGCGAGGGTTTTTTTTTGAAAGCGAAGAACTTAGTGGTAGACTTTTTTCTACTCTCGAATTTCAACGTAAGAGATGCCATCATAATAGATCGCGCAATATGCCATCATAGGGAAAAGTCGGATTTTGAATAATAACACAAAATACTTTCTCCACAAGAACATAACCTCAAAGCAACCACACACGTACAAGCATATGAAACATCCAAACACCCCAATGCAGAATTCATTCGTGTAGATAGCATGTGACAAGCACAATATGATATTTATTATTCGATAATATTACTACACTGCCTACCAATTTCCTTTTTCTTCCAAAAAACCGGAAATACCCCTCTACAGGCACCGCTACTACACATAGACGTTAGGTTAGGTTAGGTTCTATGTGAGTGGGGCCTTCTCGCCACCTCCACTGCGATCTTCGTTAGGTCTATTGTTGCTCACCCCTAGGGATTCCAATTCACCCCCACAAGCCAGTGCTTCTGACGAAGACCATGGTTGTATTTGGTGATACTTTTTTAAAGTCATTCGGTACTAAAGCCGAATATATTATACCTTACCCTGCCCAAGACTGGGCATAAGCATAGTATGTGCTCCGCAGTTTCGTCCTCCAAATTACAGAACCGACAGTCCGACTCATCTTTCATCTTCTTTAGTTGGTAATTCAGTCGACAATATCCTGTAAGCATTCCCATCAGAATGCGTAGGTTTGTTCTACTCCATTCCAGGATCTGCCTATTTTTTGTACTCGAAGGGTAGTGTATGAACGCCTTCGAGTGAGAGAGCCCCGGTATGTCTGCCCAGTACGTGTAGGTTTTCCTCTCCACCCAGGTAGCTATGGCTGATCTAGCAGTGCTTTCCGCAATGCCAAAAAATGGTTCAGGTCCGATAAATAAAGTCTCTGATACTCTGATCTCTTTTTTGCCAGAGTGTCGGCCTCCTCATTGCCTTCCACTCCTCGATACGCCGGCACCCAGGTCAAAATGACTCTGTTTTCTTTGCCTAGTATTTCAAGGGATTGTAGACAGTTATATACCATCTTAGATTTTATCCTGTTCGAGCTCAGTGCTTTAAGAGCAGCCTGGCTATCTGAGAGGATGTGTATGTTCTTTTTTACAACAGGTTGATTCATCAGCTCTCTTGCAGCCAGTTCAATGGCGTATACTTCAGCCTGAAAAATGGTAGCTTACCTGCCCAGGTTGACTATGTTTTCCACTCTGGGTTTCCTGCTGAAGCCCCGTTTCCGGTTTTGGATCCGTCAGTGTAGATCACGTGGTCCGTTTCTGGGAAGGAGATTTCTTCGCTATCCCATTGGTCTCTCGTGGAATTGAGGACCTTAAAGGGCTTGTCCACGTGAAGTTTTGTGACAAAAAGATCCGAGGGCATCCCAAGAATGTGGTGATTTTGTATTTCCCTAATCAATCCTGAGTGATCCCTCAGAGTGTCTCCCTTTATTTTCCTCTCCACTGATAGCATTCTATGAGCTGCTCTCCTGGCTTCCTTCTCCAAGTGAATGTGGAGAGGAGTTAGCTTCCATAGCCGCCGTTGGTGGTAATGGCCGGTAATGGCCTGGCATGCTGTTCGCTGCTAGCCTTGCAGCTTTGCTCTGGCTGTCTTTTGCAGACCTTTGGTCTACCAGACTGCTGAGCCATACGTGACCATTGGCTTGACCATAGTTTGGTAAATCCAGTAAATCTGTTTGGGGTTCATACCCCAAGATTTTCCACATACCCTTCTGAGATTCCAGAGGGATAATCAGGCTTTGTACACATAGACGTACTGTAATATAAATATGCATCTGCAGCACCACAGACTAGAGCGCTAGAACAGATACATTCATATTTAGAGCCGGTATGCCATCATATGCACCCTACCATCATAGGGTACTTTCCCCTATATTTGCCCTTTTTTTATCGTGAATCCTATCTTTTTTATTTAATATGTGAGGACCATCTCTCTAAACTTCTTTCTTTTATCTCTTAAACGAGAGATTATTAAATACTATTAAGTTAAATAAACTATAACCAGGCCCGCCCTTGCCTTGTCACTCGACTGTTGTCGGGTTTCATTCCAGGTAAAATTCTTTTAAGAAAGTCGTAAATGGTTGTAAACAAATTATTGCCGTCAAAAGCGAAGACGATACATTTTGAGACAAACTATACCATAGCACGTGCTATACTATCAATAACACAAATGTTTTATTCATTTCCGAATTGGATTTCAAAAGTTACACACTGCAGTGCGATCACGAAAACTCGATGCGAACAGTCCACTCGATAAGTATCGTAAATGCAATTATCAGAGTTGTAATAACATATCTAACATTATTAAATTAATTACTGTTGTTTTTATTTATATGTATTTTGCCGAAACAGGTGTATGTACACCTATCGGAGACCTTCGGGTTGTTTATTCACTAACCAAACATATTTGTAATTGCTTATATACTTTGTGAATAAATTATTATTATTATTATTATTAATTATCGTTTTAAAATGGCGTACTCAATTCGAGTTGATCATTCGTAATCCCACTGCTGATCTAAATAAAACTGAAACATCACCCAGTATGACATTTCTATCGACATTGTCATTATCAAACTTTTGCTCAAAATACAAAGCTACGGTAATACATAATTTAATTTTCTTTTGAAGGTAATGAAAAATAAAAATGTAAATGAAAATGTAATTTAAGGATAGTACAATTTATAGAGAAGCGACAGTTAAATTGGTGGAGACATACAACGAATGAATAACAACAGACAATGGAAACGTGTATACGAAGCGAAAGCATGAAAAGAATTTGTTCATCAAATCTAAAATGTAAATCCATTATCTATACGGTATAAGGATATAATGATTATATTATACAGGGTGTTACATTAAGAACTGTTCATACTATAGTAACTGGAGAAACCTTAGCACGAAATGTGAAGATTTAAGCCAAAACACTTGTATAAAATATTCCTCGTATCCGATATATACGGGTGTCCAAAAACTCTCCTGCCAAGCGGAAACTACAGTTACTAGAGGTGATTTTAAGTCGATTTACCTGAAATTACCTTAATCCGATGTCTCCTAAGAGAGCTACAGCCCTTTGAATAATTATAATTATTCTAACGCTTTATGAGTTTTTTGGAGAATATTTTTCAAAAACAGTGACCGTTCAACTAAGAAGCAACAACTACTTTAAATGAATTTTCAATTAGCATCCCTTATCTTTTGTCTCACACTGTAGATAACCATCGGATCATGTATGTTTTGAATAGATTATAGTATCCATAAAACTGGAAATATAAATTATAAGTATTCAAATAGCCACACAAAATCAACTTTTTCAAACTATTGAAATGTTAGTTTTTAACATAAGCAGATTATTATTATTATTATTATTATTATTACTGTTAAAGCTGCTTTTCAGAATATAGTGAAAATAAGAGCCAGTTAGAATATAATTTTGAATATTTCTTGACTCATCTGTAACCATCAATATTTTTGATAGAAAAACGGCCTAGAATGAATTCCTGATAGGTAAGGATAAAGATTCGTGCAAAATATTAATAATATACCTAAAGGTTTTCATAAGCGAAATATTACTTTCGAACTGTCCTGTGCCTCAAAAACTAGTAAATGTGCTTAGAGTTCATATGATAACCTTTTTGGTGTGCGTCATCGTTTGTTAATGTCCTTCTAACATATTACGTTGGAAGAAATAGAAAAATAGGCAAGTCTGTGATTAATCCCAATCAAAACATCACAAAATTGAGCCGTTTTAATGTATTACAAACGTTAACCCTAATCTTTGACTTAAAAAATTTGATTAGTTGATGTTGAGATTACGCGCAAGCATTACCTATCAATCGGGAGAAATTACATCATTAAAAATGGAGGATGCAGACGTACCTTTCGTAGCGGCAATGTGTCTTACGTCTTTTTCTACTGTCCCACTGACAGTTCTCGTCAGTTGTGTACTTTGTTTTTACGGACCATTATTATTTATGAATAGAGAATATTGATCTTATTGTTATATTTATTTAAATAATACAAAAATATGCCTCGATAAACGGAAAAAACATCAGCATTTTGAAAGTTCTCGAGTATTTTTAGAAAAAGAAGCTGGTAATTAATCTTTTCTTAGCCTTTTCGAATTTGATTGAATACGATCCTGATCATTTTATAAATTTAATGTTAGCTATATGTCAAAATAGCAAATAAACTGAACGACATACCCAAAACCCGAATATACGTCACAATTGATGGAAAGAAGGCTGTTGAATTTACTATATGAACTTTTCTGTTCAGGATATCAATCACTGAAAACTATTACGTTTACACCATAAACTACCTTCTGGAAACAAAAATTGGTGAATACTGGCCATATTTTAATTTATAACCAATATTTATTGACCATACATACATTATTTTTATGAATGATATTTTTCCTGCCTTCCCATACCACATCAAACAAATATAATATGTATTGCTCATGTGCGTCACAGGAGTCAAGATCCTGCGAAATACATTCACCTGGAACTGCAGAAAATCGGACACATACGTCCCAGTCCACAGAAGGTTACTAACCCTTACCTTGTCCGGGCCGCCACAGCTCGTTTATATGGAAACAACAGCTACGTTCACTTCATTCGACCCAGAACCCCTCCTGCTGCGGTGCATTACCCGGAAACACGACATGGCCGCTTCAGTTTGCAGAATAACGAGGATGCATGATCCTGAGTGGATTGTGGAAAAGGATCGTTAATTTAAGGGCACCATGTGTGATTACGCTATATCAAATTTTTGCTTACATATAGCTTAGAAACAAGGTTATTAAATTCAAGGATATGTTTAACATATGTGTGTAACATATGTGTATGTTACATATAACAGTTTTGTATTATGTCATAATTAATTTGTGTTTTTGTATGAAATTTAAATCCATGTTCAGATTGAGCATATTTATTCATTATTAACCAGAAATAGATTATTCCAACTTTATTTTAGAATATGTACAGGGTTGACAAATAATTTAAGTGGCTCGTGAACCACGCAGCTTAGACCCTTTCAGTAAAAATTGCTGGAAATTATTTTCAAGTATGTAAAATGCCCGCTTGGGGCAAATTACTGAAATATACTGGTTCAGGGTATACTGAAAATTCATGTTAAGAAATCTTACGTCTATAAGCATTAATTTTGTAGCAGTAAAGTGGTGAATGGTGGTCAAATATTGAGTCCGAAAATATGCAATATTTCAGGAGCGCCTTACTGCAAAAAAAGTTTTATTTAAGAGTGGTTTTTTTGCTCTCTTATAAATGCTAGAAGCGAACTATTTGTGGTTCTTACTGCGCCATTTTTCTAATAATAAATTTTATAGTTTCTCTGAGAGAATTTGGATATAAAAAATGCACATGATACTACAGTTATACAGAGTTCGGCAAAAGTTCGGGACTGGACAAATATCGGAGAAAATGTGAATTTTTTGAAAAATCTTTTTATACCACAAATTTTACTCCAGCTTAAACTGTAATTGGAATATATTTTAAAATATTCAGGGTGTTCCAGATTTGCGTAGCGAACTAATTTTTTTCCTTTGAATGAATCTTTTGGCTATTCAATGCCAGATTTAAAAAGATTACGTCTCAAGCGTTCATAAAATATGGGATTCTGCTATCCTATACCGAGTGGTTAAAAAGATATAGCCACTTTCACAGAAAAATCTCTATGCACTTGGAGACCTTTTATGAAATAACAAAAAACATAATAAAAAAGTATAATTTAAACATGGCTATAAGTGGCTATATCTTATTAACCGCACTCGGTATAGGATAGCAAAACCCTATAATATCCAAAGGCTCAGAACTATTAGATAGCCAAAGATACATTTGGAGAAAAAAAAATTAGTTCGATACGTAATACTGGAAAACCCTCTATATTGTGGAATATTTTCAAAGTATAGCTTAGTTGAAGTGAAATTTGTGGTATAAAAAGATTTTTCTAAAATTTTACATTTTCTTCAAATCTTTTGCCGAACTCTGTATAGTATTAACAACTTGAAGAAGCAATTTTTTTGCCGGAGATATAAATTGAATACCATCCATAATTTTTTAAACCAAATAGGAAAATCGTGGAAATTAAACTATGGGAACCGTCGAAATAAATATTTTTGACTAATGTCCTTGCTATGACTGTTGACTACGTTTTCGGAACACACCCTTCAGTAACTAATCTGGTAACTTTTAGTGGTGTGAGTAAGGCTTTTCAAATTACTCCTCCTGGTTTTTAAATGAACTATAGAGAAATATGTAATTTTTTGGGTTGGCAACTTGGACCGAAGTCCCCCATTTTCATCAGTGCAGCTCACAGAACTTAAACTCGTTTAATATTCATTTATTTATTGGTATTTGCATATAGTGTATTGAATATGATAATTATTAAGCTATTGAAATAAAAAACAAACAATGTTTTGTATTAATGTATTTTTTGAATACCCTGTACAGATTTATGCTTCGATACTTTCTCATATGTTTCAAATGAAAGTTTTGGTACTCTTATTCTAAGTGGGTCATCAAAGTTCACTGCATTTAATCCATATTTTACCCTGGAAACAATATTAAAGTATAGAAGAAAAGAAGATGCAATACTATTTATGGAATTAAATATATTAATTGAATAATATATTATGGGGGGTATTTTATTCAAGGTAGTTCACCCGTAAAACGACTTTTCTCAAGAATTAAATGAAATTTGAATTTGAGGTTGACAAAAGTGCTCAATGATTGACGTTTTATCGTCTTGGAAACGAGATAATAACAATTAAAATATGCATAATTAACATTAAGTATTTTTTCGTGAGATACCGTTGATGTGAAGTCGGTAACAGAGCGGTTATACCCCCACCAAAAAAATTTGAAAGGTTGTTATCGTTCATGATCTCTTGCAAAAATCAACCGGTTAACCGGATAGAATTAACTTCACAACAATAATAAATAAACATAACCTCAATAAAAAGTGACGAGCTACAAAGTTTCTTATGGTTTCATTATTCCTGTTGTTCGAAAAATGTTTTTTTTAGTTTTAACTATAATTGACGATTTTTTTGGTACTCGTAGTTATGTCATCACAAGTAACGTTGCATAGTTCAGTTAGGCTACGAGTTTCGGATGTTTATTTCCACCCTAGGATGCATCATATGGATTGACTAAGCAAATATAATGAAACGGTGTTTTTTCAGCTTTTAAGAATGTAAATAAACACTTTTTCGCAGTTACTAGCTCGGTGGATATTATATATAAAATAATGAATTATCTTTGATATTATAGTGAAATTTCAATCAAATTTCTAATTTTCAAATGTTACTCCTGTCAATTAAGTTTCTATAACCGCCAGTAACCATACTCCTAGGTGCGGGAACTGAAAGAGATCCCGTTTTATAACTTATTGCGTCACAAATTACGTCATTAACTCCCCCCCCCCTATTACCGTTCTATCGCAAAAATGCAGTGGGAACTGAATAACAGTTCCCGTTATATCAACGGGATCTCGCGAAAAGATACCAATTGTTAAGATCTGCATTCATTTCGAAATCCCTAGAACTGATCTTGCGATATTTTTAAAAAACTAATGCAATATAAACCAAAGTGTGGGAAAATAAAAAAAAACTCAATTTTTAGACCGATTTTTTAAGAAATTAAAAATTTTTATTGCTGCACCAGCTTTTGGCCACGATTTCGTCCGAGTAGATTTTTAATTAGTTTTTTACGTTACTATGAATCTCGGCGATTCGACTGTGCACTGGTGCGCACCCAACTCAACTTTTTACAGTGCATCATTTTATAACATGGCACATGTGCAGAATAGTATAGTTGAAATAATACCCTTCTTGGTGTGCGTCATCGATTGTTAATCTCATTCTATCACATTACGTAGGAAGAAATGGAAAAAAAGGGATGTCTGTGATTAATCCTAATAAAAATATCACAATAATAAACCATTTGAATGTTTTACAAACGTTAACCCTAATCTTTGACTCACAAAAATTTGATTGGTTGATGTTTAGATTACGCGCCATCGCAACCTATCAATCGCGAGGTTAAAATACTACGAAGGCGTAACTTTCGTAGCGGCAATGTGTCTTACGTCTTTTTCTACTGTCACACTTCTTGTCAGGTGTGTACTTTGTTGCTTACAGTCAATTATTATTTATGAGAAGTGAATATTAATCTTATTGTTATAATTATCTAAATAATACAAAAATATGCCTAGATACACGAAAAAACATCAGCATTTTGAAAGTTCTGAAGTATTTTCACTTAGAAAAAGAAGCTGGTAGGTAATTATTAATTTCTTAGCCTTTTCGGCTTTGGCTTAATACGATCCTGATGATTTTATTTATCAAATTTAAGGTTAGCTATATGTCAAAATAGCAAATAAAATAAACGACATGCCGAAAACCCGGATATACGTCACAATCGATGACGCACACCAAGAGGGGTATTATTTTAACTATACCTATATTAAAGTATAAGTGGATATTAAGGTCTTTAAAACACGCGCGATTTTAGAGCAAGTGTTTTAAAGACCAGTTGTCCACGAATACTTTACGCTATTTTTTTTATTGGTGCACTTTGAAATTATAAAAACTGGTCTATAACTACTACAACAACAAGAAATGGAAATCATAGATGGAAATAAAAACTAAATGTCAAATGGTTGAATTCGTGATGTATACCTTACGTTGTCATGGAAATGAGAAAAACATAAACAAATTTGTATTTTGATGGAAATCAACCTTATTGAGTTCTGTGAATGTCGAAAGTATTAATTTAAATACCATTTCCTAAGATTTGAAAAATCGAAATATTAATATTTCAAACAATACCAACGGCAATTTCCATTTTAATTTATAAATAATCATTTTTTTTATTGGTGAACCATTTTACCTATTTAAAGCACGCCTCAGCGTGTTTAAATCGAACTTTAAAAAACGCGCGTGTTTTAAAGTTACCGTGGCAACATCAACAACTCGAGATACGACGTCTAAATCTATGGTCTAAATCATTTGTGTAAATGACAATTCTTTTATCATTGATCTGACAGGAGTAGTTTGTAACGTCAAAACTTTCATTCAATCAATATTTAACAATGTCAAATTTATAAGTTAAAATGGAAAATGCCGTTGGTATTGTTTGAAATATTAATATTTCGATTTTCCAAATCTTTGGAAATGGTATTTAAATTAATACTTTTGACATTCACAAAACTCAATAGGTAAGGTTGAACTTCCATCAAAATACAAATTAGTTTATGTTTTTCTCATTTCCATGACAACGTAAGGTATACGTCATATACATCACGAATTCAACCATTTGACATTTAGTTCTTATTTCCACCTATGATTTCCATTTCTTGTTGTTGTAGTAGTTATAGACCAGTATTTATAATTTCGAAGGGCACCAATTATAAAAATAGCGTAAGTATTCGTGGATAACTGGTCTTTAAAACAGTTGCTCTATTTCGAAAAATCGCGCGTGTTTTAAAGACCTTAATATCCTGGAATTTTCCAACCTCTATGAAAATGTATAAGAGCTTTGGCTATATAAGTTATTACTGAATTTACTCATATTGGGATTCAGTATCTTTCGAGTAGTGTTTAAAATTCATAAGCAAAATCATACTTACGTATATCCTTTACTCCATTCAAAATTGTCTAAAAAGCTCCAAACTGTGTAACCAGTAACATTAACTCCATCTTCGTAAATACTAAACCATAGCTGTCTCAGACACTCCTGAAACACGAAATACATAATAGCATATTAGTAAGTACAAGGTATCTATACTCTTTCTAAAGTCAATGCAAAGACAACAAAAAGCAAGGTTGGCAAATATATTTTCTTAAACTAATATAAATACAAAGTTTTCCTTATTTTAGTAAATTGTTAGTTCGTGGCCTTATTAGAAAGCTATTAGAAACCAAATCCTGCATACGTGCCAGGAGACCTTCTACCACCCATAACTCAATGAACTAAATCTCATAATAAAAACTCACCACTAAATAATTATGTCTGTCGTAATCCAGCACAGTTCCTGTGGTATCAGGAATGCCTTGTTCTGTTATACGTATTTCTGGGTCATCATACGTTTGTTTGATCCATCTTAAAATAACACCCAAACCTTTTGCTTTCATCTATAAATTAGTGTTTACATTGATTAGTAGTCGCTAGCGATGGAGTGTTTCACTAATGATCAGTGGGCATATTGCTGCATATATTTTTACAAAAATTTGTGTAATTTTTCAGCAATTTTCCCTCTGAATATGGATAACATTATTCAAGTCAGTGTCCGGCGGAAGTTCAATTCGTTCTTCGGTTAAAATGTTCGAGGCTAATGATTCAACTACAAATCGGAAGCCAGCGGATAAAATAGCCAGTGCTAGTAGAACTTCGGAACAGAATGATCCTGAACTATTAATGGGTCAAGCAATAGGTAAATTTCCATGACAAAAATCCTAGTAAAAAACTGACTGTGCCATCATGTGATCCAGATATATTTGTATGAACATTTAAACCACTACCCATCTACATGGTAGAGCTGGAAGTAGAAGAAAGGACAAAATAGGAAAAATACAACACATACCGACCGTGGAAATCAGATGGGAGGAACAAATAAGAGGAAATGGGCTATTCAGTGTTACAGCTTCCAAAGATTCCACTACGGACAAACGGCATTTGGTGTAAGCACTAAATGCGTGAAGTGCGGGGGACCACACAGATAGATCGAGTGCCCAAAACCGAAGAACAAGCCGACCACCTGTGCAAACTGCCCAGGAGAACACCCCGTTAACTACAGAGGATGCCCACAGGCCCCGAAGAGCTTGAAGACAATGATGCCAGGAGTCAGCAACGCACCAGCTGCAACCAACAAGAAAACGACGACAACACCGACGAAACATCAGATTCTCGAGCACCCTATAAGGTCGTCTTTAGTTACAGGACGCACTTTGTAGGGGCAGCACAAAACACTCACAGAGGAAGAAAAAAACAAGTTAGAAGACCGCCGAAGAAATAACCACCGAGGTGACACGGCCAAGGAGAAAACAGCTCGACCGTAGCTAGCAGCCATTTAGCTAAGGACGAGCTGCAAGCGGGAAACACAAGAGGCGTCGATGAGGCTCATCGCATAAGAGGGAGGTGTAGTGGAAGTCCTCCCCAGAGGTTAAAGAGATACATCCTGGAAGGGACTGGCTCATCTAGCACGTGTGTGTGCCACTACCTGCCATTCTGCTACGTTACTTTCCGGCGCTGAGTCATTTTTGGCCGTTTTACCGGGCGTTTTTGACTCACTCCGCAACCCTTGATAACAATTCAAATATACAGATTTGGCAAATAATTATGTTCAGTGTATAGCCATTCTGTGAGTGGAAGAGGTTCCTCTCTTCCACAGAATAACAGAAATTGTCTAGAAAAGTGGTCTAGAGTTTCGTGGAGAAGGAGTATTGTTCTTTCTTGGACATTATATAATTTACTTTATGTCATACTAGTTTATTATTGTGTTTTTATTGCTTAGTTACCAACTATCTAATGTCGTACTTTATGCCCGTGCAGGCATAAAGTTCACTTTATGGCCAGCGCGGGCATGAAAAGAAATAGGTAATTTTTTATTCAACTTATTTAATAACCATGTCGTAAGTTTCTCTAGACTTTTTTGCAACAGATTTACAGTTGCTTTCTTTGCTTTTTCAATAATTTCGTCAGAAATTCCAAAATCTTCTTTGACACATAACTTTGACACATATAAAATTTATTGTGATATTATGACATTTACGTTTGTCAACATTCACCTATTAATTCAAATCGGATTTTTTAAAACACTGATTTGTATTGAGATTGGATTGCAATAACGAACTAGTATGACATAAAAGTTTCTATGTACCGCAGGCATAAACAGATGTGTATACCCTCGGGCGACTTACAAACCCTCGGGCCACAGGCCCTCGGCTTCGTAAGACGTCGCCCTCAGGACATAAACATATATTTATACCCTTGGTACATAAATAACTATTATAGTGCTCACTAATGCTCCCATATGAAATTCTACATATAGAAGATAATAAATATTGGCCGAATCTGTATTTTTGTTGATCTGCATCTACATGTACTTTCTAGGATTTTTATCATAAAAATGTACCTATCGCTTGGCCTATAACTCGAGAGAGATCATGTGAGCTTACCGCATATACAGATCGCGAAATTTCTTTTGGAACCTTCCTGATTACACAACTACGACTAGAAAAATATGAGAAAAACAGCTTGAAATAGAGAGAAAGTATAATTGTGCGCGCGCATCGAGACGTGTTGTTATTTCTAGAGGCTGGCCGAATGTTGATTGTCCTTTACAGAGAGAATAGTCAAGAAATACTGTTTTATGGTTAAAATGGCTGAAATAATATCTTATTGTTGTTCACAAAAATGAATTTTAAGATGTACAGGTTACGTAATAACGATTGTATTTTTTTATTTCTTCAACACCCTCACCCTTTCCATGTTGGGAACATACTGAATACCACCAACTACCCTCTCTGTAAAAGACAATCAACATTCGGCCAGCCTCTAGAAATAGGAACAAGCCTCGATGCGCGCGCACAATCATACTTTCTCTCTCTTTCAAGCTGTTTTTCTCATATTTTCCCTGTCGTACTTGTGTAATCAGGAATATTTGGAACAAAAATTCACTTCCTACTTTTGTTTTTCCTCAATTTTATCTAAACTAGCATGTATAATAGAGACTATGGCTCATATTCTTTATTCAGTCAAAAATCTACTTTTTACAAAAATCCTAAAATAGGTCGATTTTCAATTTCAAATGCCGATTTTTTGAATAAAAATAAATTTTTTCAAATTGAAATGTGGGTATTGTAATACTTCATTTGGAAGGTCTTTTTATACTGTATTCAGTAAAAGCATAGTTGTTCAATTACTATTTCTACGGAGTGAACAAAAGTTGATTTTATTTTTCAGTTTGAGTATTTGCTATAACTGTTAAGTTTATTAATAATAAGCATTTGTAGTTCAATATTTTAGGTGACATACCTGGTATTTGATAACCTTTATATATTAGTAAAGAACAAAGCTAAAGCAAAAATACAATATCAATTAATCGTTAAAAGTTGTTATTATTCGAATAAAATCATTCTCGTACATGCGGAATCCTCCGACTACTGGATAGAAAAATGAACACTTGACTAAGCTGAAGCCTGACGATATCCTTGAATTTATCCAGGAAAAAGGAGCAACAATTCTCTGAGACTTTTCTCCTTTAGGTTTCATTGAATGTCATCTTAATATAAACGCCCTTAGTTCATGAAACCAACTAGTCATTTAAGGAAGAATGAAATAGTTCATTGAACACGATTGATCATATTGTGATAACCACGAATAATGTTGGACGCTGTTCCAATTCTGATCTGTCGGTTAATTTTAAACTGAGAAAATCTATAGAGTAAAATATTTACCTCTGTTGAATAAGATGTGTTCCAATCGACATTTTCTAGAATTTTCACCCCCATATCATTTGAATAACTTGGATTTGAATCAATAGTATCGTTACAAGCTGATACCAAATATGTATCATAGTTATTTAGTCCTATAAAATCATAAGCTCCTGTTATGGCTGTTAAATCCTCCGGTCTAAATTGTGGTAATCGGGACTTTGTGAACCCTTGTGCGCGACTGTACTCATCAATTATTTTGATCATTTTTTCGGGGTAATTTCCATTAACTAGTGGATGAACAAACCAACCAAACTATAACAAAAGATATATTTTAATAATAAATGCTCATATTGGAAGAAAATAGACTTTAAAAGCGAACTTTGAGATAAGCTACAAAATGTTTATATCTAGTGATAGTGAAGGTATATTGTGTTTTGTAAAATTTTTAGGAAAAGGAGAAAAGTAAATAAATGCAATAAAGAAAAAAAACCTTCAATGTTATTGAAATAATTTAGAAACAATTAAATCAAATCAAACTTAATGAGAAATATGAGCATAAAAACTTACTGAAAATTGATTAGCTCTTTCGGCTGCCTCTAAATCTTCCTCTGAGTCAGTGGCTGGCAAGTATGCTTGTAAGCTAAACGCCATACTTAATTTACCTATAAATAAAAAATTGACTTGGCTACTATAAATTGAAACACTGAGGGACAGATTTATAATCATTTTTAAAGGAGACATCCAGAAAGTATCCCCTAAGTCGTAATTGGGTTTCATAATAGTGAAAATGATGTAAAGTCGGCCCAAACCGTAAAGTGCCGAATTCTAGCATTTATGGCGATAAAGTATACTTTATAACGTATAGTTATTGTATTCATTAAATTTAAGGTTAGCTATATGTCAAAATAGCAAATAAAATAATCGACATACCCAAAACCCGGATATACGCCACAAACGATGACTCACACCATCACACCATCAGGGTCTCCATAGTTCGATGGCAAGAGTACATGAAGTTTCAACAATGACCAGATGGGGTGTGAAAAAATCAACAATAACCAGACGGTGTACGTGAAAAGAAGAGGAGATGATGGGAAAGGAGAAGAGATAATCGATAAGTTTCTCACATATACAAGGAGTATCGAAAGAGTCTTCTGAAGAAGTCAACAATGACCAGAATATGAGACCTGTCCATCGGGTCTTCATTCGTAGACAAAAGCACAATAAGTATCTACAATTACCAGAGTGTTGTTTGATGGGCTTTACGTTCCTTCTGGTCATTTTTGACACTTCTTGTACTCACTGCAACTGGTCATTAGTGTTGATAGGTACCTCTTGTACACCCTCTGGTCATTGTTGATACTTCTTATACTTTTGCCAACGAATGAGCACCCTGATGGACAGGTCTCTGAATCCGCCCTGCTATACTACTAGAGTTTGTTCTCCGAATATCTAGTATTCATGATTCCATGCTTTCCACTAATTCTAACAACCTACCCTATCAGTAACAAAAGCTTAGTCTTTTTTCCTCATCACCACTGGTTCATATTAATGCCTTCAAAACCTAACCAAATGAGTTAAATGTCACTCTGAAGTTTAACACATCTGGTAAAAATAAGAGCAAAAAAAAGTATCTCCAGGTTTCAGGGATACCATACCATAAAAAATAATATATAAAACCCTGAAGTGCACTTTAAATAAATATAATTTTGGAATCTTTATGGATCACTTCACCAAAGCTGAAAAGGTCACTTTATCTAAAAGCCTTCTTTTTGTAAGTCGACTTTACTAACTTACTATAATTCTGCGACCGTTTGCACCATGCATAATGAATAGCACAATCATCCATCCATTTATTCATACCAGATCATTTATGATCTGTATTCATATCATTGGATCGAATGTTTTTTTAGGCAAGTTTTTAACATAACATCAATATAAATTAAAGATCACCTTTTTGTTCATATTTGTACTTTTGATACCGATTCCAAACCTCTGCATGCGCTCTTAGTATATTGTAACCACATAGGTACTCAGCTGTTCCACTCGGTATCATTTCTCCATAAATCGCCATTCCATTAACACAAACAGAATAAGGTTCGTTTATAGTTATCCATGTTTTAACTCGATTTCCATAACGCTCAAATAGGAAATCAGCGTAGTCGGCTAAATAGTCTACCATTGACTCTTGAAACCATCCTCCAAGAAGTTCCAATGAATAAGGATGATCAAAGTGTAAAATTGTGACCTAAAACAAAACAAAGTACAAATCTAAAGTATCTTAATTCTTAATGAAAATACTCCTTACTAAAAAGTCGGGTAGGTACAACATGGGTTATAGAGGGATTCAAAATATATGAGAAAAACCAAAAATTAATCGGAAAAACCTCTTCCTCATGCGACTCACCTTTTTCGGTATTTTTCATTCGTTATGTTGGCAACTTTTGCCTTTCGGAGAACTCGTCTATTGCCAGAATACATTTTGTAAAGATTATGTATAAAAGAAAGTATGATTCATTTATTTGTTTAGATATTTTAAAATCACTAATAATACATTTTTTCGCAAGAATGTACATAAAGGAGGTAGAAGGAACATGATGGAAATTACTAAGACAGAGAATGTGGTTATTATGATGACAATATGTTTAAAAATAGAGTACGACAAAGTAATTACCCGAGTTTAAAAAGTACATAAACTTTTCTAGCAGGGAAAAAGTATGTTATACTTCTAGGTGCGAAACACTAATAAGAGGAACATAAAGGAGTTCTTCAAATAGATCACTTATCCGTATACGTATACGTACTCGTTATTTTTCATAAATTAGCCTGTCACGCTAGGCTCTACTAAAACAAATCAATGTGTACATTTCAAAACATTTATTTCTTCAAGATAATGGACTATTATAAGCAAAAAACCTTGAATGTCACTATTTTGTATGAAATATGTAGTTAAATTGCACACAAACTCCCACGTTACTTGTTTCACAGATGGTACGACCAACCGTGGAACACCCTTCACCTGCACATCATCGTCATTTATTGTCTGGGACAGGAGCTAATAAGTGCCGCGATGCGCTACATCTAATACCGTCGGATACTCTGTTACACTACTTTTGGAAGTCGATGTTTCCAGGTTCTTTTGGGGGAACTCCGTGAAAAGTAAGGTACGCCGTCGCTATTTTGCGTTCAAATGCAACTTCAGTTATCTTTGCTTCTGTTTTTCCATAGATGATCCAGGCATTCTGGATGGATACATTAACCAATCACGTGAATATGCACTACCACCATTTTTTGCTATGTATACAGTAGAAAAAATTGACCTTTACCCTGACGTCACTAACAATGAACAGTAGTAAACACAAACTTTATATACCTCATCCTTTTCTACTGACATTAAAAACACATCATACAATATACGTACACTTGAGATAGCACCAAAAACGATTAATCGGTTGTATTCATAAGAATTTATTTTGACCTCTTATGACAACTGTCATTATTTTGATACATCGAGTTTTGTTCAAATCGTTCCATCATTTGCAATCAGATAAATTCTATAAAATCGGTTTTTTTCAAGACCTCTTTTCTGTTTGATGTGAGACACGTGTTCATTTCAACCACTCTTAAAGAATTTGACCGTTAATTATTTGCCCCGCCTCCAGTTTAGAATCCAGCAAATCATTGTTGTTTATAACCGGCAATTTTCTTTTCTGGCTCCATTTTTTAAAGAGTCTTCTATTAACTGTCCAGCAGAGAAGATGTGTTAAGAGTCAAGAGTCTTCTATTAACTGTCTAGCAGAGAAGATGTGTTAAGAAAAGTCGAGAGGCCTTATCGATGATCTGACTTCATCAATGTACTCTTTTTACTTGTTAAGAGGATAATAAAAAAATAAGTTGGCGACCAAGTTATCGTTTCTGTACCAGCCTTCTTCCTTGTATGATGGTTCCAAAAAATCCTAATTTAGGCAAAGATCCAACCCTGGGATATACCGTTACCTATTAATAATTCTACGTGCCGGTGAAGATGTTTTTCTGCCGCTACCGTTTACCGGGAGGTGATGTTTCATGCAAAATTTGTGTTTTTATGATGTTAAGTTATCTATTTGAAAACTTACCCATGGTTCAATTTCATGCTCGACTAATTTGGCTATCAAATTATCGTAAAATTCCACTCCTTCCCAATTGATTTTATTGGATAACCCTTTGGGGAAAATTCTAGTCCAAGCTATCGAGAACCTGTAGTGTTGAACACCTAGAGTTTTTAATAGTGCGATATCTGTGTCTACCATATGGTATGAGTTACAAGCTACGTCTCCAGTTGAATTATCTTTTACTATGTCTAAATTATGAGTAATATCATCCCAGTAACTAATTCCTTTACCATCTTCGTTCCAAGCACCCTCGGTTTGATATGCCGATGTAGCCACACCGAAACTGAATGCATCGTTAAAATTTAGAGATTCAAGTGGCAAGGACACTACCCTGAAAAAATTGTCATTATAAGTACGGTCAAATGAATGTAAAAAAAAGATGTATTCTGTACGTTCATTATTACAAATGCCCCAGCAAACAGCAAATGTACCACCTCTGTAGCCCATATCTTAAAACCCGAGGAGTAGAACAACAAGAGGCATGGTTCTATTGAGAATGGGTGAATGTAGTGCCGGATTTGTGGTACTTGCGGCCCTAGGCCAAATTAACCCGAGCAAACCTACCCCTTAGGTAGAACTTCCTAGGAGTGATCTTCAGAGCTGAGCATTGTGACCTCTCACAGTGGTTTAAATAAACTTTGGACCATTGATTCAATCCTGAATAAAGTCTGTTAATCACAACATAGTATGTATTATTTTTTTAAGGTGAGAGTTCACTGAATAAGGTGGACAAGGAACTCCATTCCAGGCTGTTGAAGCTTGGTAAGAGAAATATGAAGACAGTTACTGACCTGGTGACTGGACACTGTACCCCGAGGAAGCATCTGCACAGGATGGGCAAAGTTAGTGAACGTATGTGTAGAAAATGTGAACTCTACGATGAAACACTTACTCACATACTCTGTTTCTGTGAGAAAGACTTAGACGGAAGCACTTTGGAGTGGAAATAATACAACCATCACAACTACTGAAGATCCCTCCAGTTAAACTGGTGGCCTAGATAGAAGACACAGAGCTTCTGCAATGGAAGTAGGTAGATAACATGGGTAATGGTACAAAGATTCAGTTCAAGGCTGTTGAGTACAACCCATATGTACGAATGAATGAAAGGTAAGAGCGCATTTGTATGTTTCAGTCGCAACGGACGCATCTGTATCTCTGTATCTGTAGAGTAGGGAGGGTGAGTGTGTAGGCTCACAGCACTTAGGCCACATGTGACCCATTGTACATCCTCCCGAGGAGTTGTCCTCCTAGGTCATTGTCCATCCTGTCCTTCTCAGGAAGGTGGACAGGTCACTGGGAGACATCTCCTTTATATCGGCAGGTGTAGGCCAAGACTCACCGAACACACACTCTCTTATTGACGATAACTCCGGACACTCGCATAAGACATGCCTGACAGTTTCATCTTCCTGTTGACACATCCTGCATAGAGGTGTGTCCACTAGCCCCATAGTATGGAGGTGTTTACTTAGTTGACAGTGACCAGTCAGAAATCCTACGGTTAAACGTAGGTTTTTCCTGGTCATCGCCAAATATTTCTTCGGCGCCAGCTTCCGAGGGTCGCCCAGGGTGATCCTGGCAAAACTGCATCCTTTGATTCCATCCCATCTCTCAAGGGATTGAGCATGGGTGTAACGTTTGGTTAGTTCCGCAATTGTCGAAGTCGTTAGGCCGTAGGTGTCACTGGGTCCTAGAATTTTCAGTCCAGCGGCTTCCCTGGCTAAAGAATCAGCAATGCGATTTCCTTTACTCCTGTCGTGCCCTTTAACTCACCTCAGGATAATATTGTTATCTGCCGAGGCGTCAGCTAAATCTTGGTGGCACTCTAGTACTAGCCTCGATATAACACGTTGTCTGTTCAAGGCTAATAGGACGAATCGTAATATTTTTGTCATCATTGCAGATTATAGATTTGTTGGTAGAAAGAATTTCCAATCGATTGTAAATTTCTCAAACTCTGACATTCCGTTTGTAATTCGTTGTAAATCTATTGGCAATTTTTGTTGTAGGTACGAGCGGGTGGGAAATTTTGACGACAGTGATGTCTTTGATAAAAATGAACAAAAAGTTCTCCATCACTTAAAAAAGAGCTTGAATTATTGTCATACATCTGAAAAAAATGAAGAATAAGTAAATAATTTTGTAATGTGTGTATCATTCTTAGGCCATCCTAATAAGAACCCAGAGATTTTTTTAATGTCCGGTATTACAACATACAAATTATTTTACTCACGTTTTATTTTAGAAGGAACTGACTGGTTAGCTATTTCCGTGTTTTTTTTTTCACAATATTTCTCATGCTCAAACTAAATATTTGATCCCGATCAGCGAATTATTCTGATAGTTGGCAACTGATCCGAAACCGCAAATTTCTTACTCCGAACGAAGGATTTTCAAATCACTAACTGCCAAATAGTTTCTGCGAACGTTTTTTATGTGCATGTCTTTAAGATGAATTTTTTTAAAAAAAATTTCAATATTTGAATAAATTTCAAATTTTAATTTTTGAAAAAAATTTTAATTTTTGAAAACATTTTGAATTTTCGAAAAAAAATTTAATTTTTGAAAAAAAATTTTGAATTTTTGAAAAAATTCTCAAATTTTGAGATCATTTTTGCTATTTGTCAAATTTTTTTCAATTCTCGGAAATCAAATGTTAAATTCAATGGAAATAAAAAAAATCGAAATCTTGCAAAATTCAGTCGATGGAATAATTATTATCGAGGAATTCTTGTTTCACCTTGCCTCTAGAAAAACATTGTTCATTAAAAAAAAATTAATGGAATCAATTTAATTCATCATTAAAAAAAAAATTAATGAGTAATGGAAATTGAATACATTACTCATTATGAAAAAAATGAGCAATGAATTATCATCGCATTAAAAAAAATGCATTATTTGCAAGTCTGTATGTATATAATCTAAGAAGATGTATCTCCTAATAATTTCTTAATAAACATTGATTTTCATTGATATGTATTTGTTGTTTTTAATAAATAACATAAATAACATCGTATGTACAACATGTATGCATGAAACCCGCTTTTCTTAGTACATTCGATTATACGGATTTTCGATTATCCGAATGCCTAACGACAATAATTAGTCCTGTTAATCGAGTTTCTATTGTACTTAGTTAGCCGAGACAGAAAGTTGCCGCGCGACACGTCAGCGGAGCGCAGCAATCTGTCGAGACTACCGAAGGACTTTCTGCTCTAAATACACACAAGATTTTTTTCTACGATCACACCAAAATAAAATTAATTTGTACTTAGCAGTTTCGTGTACCTATGTACGTAGGCAACACTTATAACATAGCTGTCAGATATTTTTTAGATTTCCCTATTTCTCTTGTATGTGATCTGAACTGAGCAGTTTAATATTAGGGAAGAATATTTGTACTAGGTTGAGTACTTTTACCAAGTAGGGTCCCTCAATATAGTGGCGTAGGTCAATATAGTAGGCAGTCGATCAGATTAGTAAAAAAATCGATCCTCAAAAAAACTCGAGTGCATCAGATTTAAAAAAAATGAATTAATTACATGCAGAAAGCAAAATCCCTTTAATATTCTGACGGTTTGAGCATGACTTAGAAATTTGAGTGAATCACTATAAGCTGCAAAAAAATCGTCACCTTGAAATACTCAAGCGCAATTTTTTCTTTTTCCAATTTAAAGAAAATACTTTGAAATTCATAGAAATAGAATAATCTACCGATTTCAATATGCCTAAGCATCTAAAATTATCAAAGAGGTGTAGTAGTATGTACATAGTCCAGTAAATGAAAGGACAAAGCTCCTGAAAAGTTACGGCAGGTGTTTTTAAACGAGAAAAAAATTAAAGCGATTGAGTTTACGTAAGGGGGGGGGAACGGCCCCCTAAACCCTGGAAAACGAGTTTCTCACTAATATCTGGCTCAATATGCGATTAAAAAAAAATTTCCTCAATAAAAAATTAAGATCGTCTTATTATCTATAGATATAGTCAGGTATATATCACATAAACTTTTTTTTCTTTTGCATATGATCTATGCGATCCAATAGGTTTTCAAATGATTGGAGTAACAACACATTTAGCCCTCTGACCTTCCCTACTGTTGGATGCTTTAGCATATTAGAAAATCAACAAAAATATTTATTTATTCTACCGTTTGTATTAAAATAACTACTAGCTCTCTTTTAAGTAAAATTAGGCGTGGGCCAAAGTTACTTTCTGCTTAAGAGCGCCAATAATGTCAAATTATTACAGCTCGCAAAACATCAACTTTGCGGTTAGATTTGAGTGTACAAAAGTCTACTTTGGGTAGTGATCGTAGGAAAAAAACTTTTTTTCTACCAAATGCTGCCTTCTTCTACCTAGCTGGCCTAGTGGTAAATCCGGTACTGGATAAATGGTATTCTTCAACGACATTCTATGGAACGTCAATAGAAGGATGACTCCCTCATAATTCTACTAGATAAATTGAAGGGATCAGCATGGAAACACGTAATTTGACAGTTTTGTGGGTTTATTCGGCGTTGTGGACCATATTAACCTTATTTTTTCAAACTCAATAAGAAATGATGGAAGATGTTCGACGATCGATACATTACGTCATAATTATTATCATTTCACCACTGTGTGTGTGGTAGGGTGTGAATCTGTTTGGATGTAGATTATTATATCTAGTTGAATTTCAATTAGAATTTGAACTAAAGCATTCAACATAATTTTATTCTGAGAGCTATAAGTGGAGTTTGTAATTATCTGAAGAGATTCATTGTTTCGCCAAATTGTCTACTGCTTTATTTCTTTTAATTCCACAATGACCTTTTACCCAGAAAAAAGTTACCTCTATTTCTAATTGCGACAAAGCATAGAGGTGTTTTTATATTACATAATATATGTTAAATAAATTGATTGTTTAATATTATTATACCCGACTTTTGGCACTCTAATATCCATTTTGAAGCATAGCTAATGCTTCGGCAGTGAACACCGAACAAGATTGTGGAATTTAGCTTGAGCAGAGAGTAGCTATAGTTGGAGTCAGAAACATAAAACCAGTATCTTGAATATATTTGTACCCATCAGTATAAATGTTCAAATAGTCAACAAAATTATTGTGAATGGACTATAGGATATTTTTATAAACTAATGGATTTTCATCATTGTAATTGGGAAAAATTACAGATGGTTTAAACATAATAGCATCAAAAATCAGATTGTAAACAGTACATTTTTCAATTAATATTATTGGATTTATGTTTTTATTCATGAAGTCATTGATTAATAAAGGATCTTTTTCGTATCAAAACTTTTTAGCTCAATTATGTATTTAGAAAATCTTGGGGCTTGGGACCCAAACAAATCTATTGGATATATGTGATGATTGTTAGACCAATGATCACATATGGAGCTATTGCCTGGTGGCCAAAAGCTTTACAGCGAACGGCCCAAGCAAAGCTCTCTGGTTTACAGAGACAGGCTTGTCTGGCAATCACTGGTGCTATCAGCTCCACACCGTCAGCAGCCATGGAAATCCTTCTGGACCTACCTCCTCTCCATATATTTTTGGAAAGAGAGGCTAGATGGACAGCATACAGAATTGTACATATTTCTAAATGCACAAATCAGGCTTATGCAGAACGAATCAGAATACTAGCGGACAGTGGAAGTCACAGTATTCTGGGAATGACCTCTGACATAATGCCTCCAACAGTAAACTACGACCTGCCTTACACCGTCCTAATTCCAAATAGAGATGAATGGGTCCTCCGTAAGGATGAACTATTAAGAGCAGACAGCTGTTGGTACACAGACGGCTCAAAAACACCCTCAGGCTCTGGTGCAGGTATATACGGGCGCAGACCTAGGACAGAAATTTCAACCTCTCTGGGATCCTATGCAACCGTATTTCAGGCGGAAATTTACGCCATTGTTTCATGTGTGGAGAGAGTGGAGCAAGCCAATCTCATACGTAGAACAATAAAAATTTTCTCGGACAGCCAAGCGGCTTTAAGCACTTAGCTCTCGCCGTGTAACGTCGAAATTGGTTTTAGACTGCCAAAAAAGACTTTCCTCAATAGGAGAACTCAATAAAGTATTGCTGGTCTGGATCCCTGGCCATTCTGGCATGGAAGGAAACGAGAAGGCAGACTTTTTTGCAAGGGAGGGTGCCGCACGTGTTTCTATCGGACCAGAACCCACAATTGGCATCGCAATAAGTTTTGCCAAACAAACACCAAATACCTGGACAGCAAGAAGAGCTTTAGACTTCTGGCATAATTTACCAGGATTGGTTCATTCAAAGGCTTTTATACATCCTTCGAAGTATGTCTCCAAACAAATGTTAGACCATAGCAGGCATGACCTACGTTGTCTAACGGGCCTTTTAACAGGCCACTGTCATCTGAATCATCATATTATGCTAAAACTTGGACTGTCGGAAGATCCGACTTGCCGTCTTTGTTTGGAAGATGATGAAACAGCAGAGCACATAATTTGTGCTTGCCCCGCCGCAGCTCGAATCAGGTATCTGATGTTTGGCAGGGTCTCTCTCTCGCCCTCGGACCTGAAATATCATTCACCAAATAAAATAATCGGCTTTGTTAAGAAGCTGAACTGCCATAGTGAGACCAATCATCACTTATGGAGCCATTGCCTGGTGTAGTAGAACTAGCCTATTGACGACGAGAGAAAACCTCTCCAAAATTCAAAGACTAGCCTGTATATGCATTACAGGAGCAATGAGAACTTGCCCAACGGCAGCCATGGAAGTGATTCTCAACCTCACCCCTTTACATATGGTGGTGGAAAGTGTTGCAGAAAGAACAAGATACAGACTAAGTAGAGAGGGAATCATTAAAAAAAAACACCTCCTCACTTCTTAGAAATCAGACAACCTGGGACATGCCACAAGACGGTATGATGAAAAAATATAACTTTTCAAGGAAATTCGTTACGGAAATGAGCAACAAGAAGGAATGGGATCCAAATACCATTACCAGACTTGGAAAGAATGCCATTCAATGGTACACAGACGGCTCAAAAGCAATAGAAGAAACTGGGATAGGAGTGTTCGGGCCAGGAACCAAACACTCTGAAAGCTTGGGAAAAGCCCCAAGTATCTTTCAAGCGGAAATCCACGCCATAAGAAAGTGCGCCCAGTTCAATATTTATAAAGGTTACAGGAGACAAAGGATTATCATAATGTCGCATAGTCAAGCAGCCATTAAGGCACTGAGCTCTTATGTAATCAGTTCCAAAATGGTGTGGGAATGCCTAGACAAACTCAATGAACTAGGCGAGAACAACATAGTCACCTTACTATGGATTCCAGGACACACTGGAATAGAAGGAAATGAAATAGCAGATGAACTAGCAAAGAGGGGGACTGAAATACCTTTCTGGGGGCCCGAACCCTTTTGCGGAATCAGCCCCAATGTAATATTGGAAGAAATAAGTAAAGCCGAGAAAAAGAGAAGATCTGACCATTGGAAAGATCTAGTAGGGCTTATACAATCAAAGACTCTTCTGGGTGACTACAAGCTGTTGAGATCAAAAGAATGCATCAGTCAAAGTAAAACTGCGCTAAGAGTTTTGATAGGGATCCTAACGGGACATTGTCGCCTGAATAGGCACCTGAAAAAGCTCAAAATAGTGGAGGAAGAAGAATGCAGATTTTGTGGAATGGAAGAAGAAACCTCCATCCACATACTTTCCAACTGCACAGCACTCCAGAATCCTAGAGCACAGCACCTGGGAGATTACTGGATAGAAGAGGAACATTTGCCTAAGTTGAAGCTTGCAGACATCCTAAAATTCCTCCGGGAAATAGGACTAAAGGAACTACTAGTTTCTGAGACTCTCCGAGGAGAGTCTCAGAAACTGAGTAGAAGTAAGGGGGCACAATAGATCTTTTAGGTCTCAGTGAATGTCACCCCAAAAATCACACATACATACATACATAAGAAGCTGAATTTGTTTGGTAAAATCTGAATAGGTGTGAGCCACAATAGACTCTTGTGAGTCGCAGTGGAGGGCCTTATAGACCCACTCACCACAAACCTAACCTAACCTATGTATTTAGAAGCTAGAAAGTTATACCTTGTGTGAAGAGGCGGTTCTTGAGCTTCTTCTAGTAAAGCTTCGGTGAAAGATACTTTCATAACACCAAGACAAATTGAATTATACCGTTGAGTGATAAATATAAATAAATAAATATATTTATCACTCAACGATTATACTGTATTTTTTTTATTGGTGAACCATTTTACCTATTTAAAGCACGCCTCAGCGTGTTTAAATCGAACTTTAAAAAACGCGCGTGTTTTAAAGTTACCGTGGCAACATCAACAACTCGAGAAACGAAGTCTAAATCTATGGTCTAAATCATGTCTAAATGTCAATTTTTTTATTATTGATCTGACAGGAGTAGTTTGTAACGTCAAAACATTCATTCGAACAATATTTAACAATGTCAAATTTATAAATTAAAATGGAAAGTGCCGTTGGTATTGTTTGAAATATTAATATTTCGATTTTTCAAATCATAGGAAATGGTATTTAAATTAATACTATTGACATTCACAGAACTCAATAACGTTGAACTTCTATCAAAGTACAAATTATTTTATGTTTTTCTCATATCCATGACAACGCAAGGTATACATCATATACATCACGAATTCAACCATTTGACATTTAGTTCTTATTTCCATCTATGATTTCCATTTCTTGTTGTTGTAGTAGTTATAGACCAGTATTTATAATTTCAAAGTGGACCAATAAAAAAAATAACTGGTCTTTAGAACACTCACTTACTCTCCGGCTTCGCCGTCGTGCTCGAAAAATCGCGCGTGTTTTAAGGACCTTAATATCCACTTATTCTTTAATATACTATTTTTCTAAAGCAAGCAGATGGCAATAAGCTGTTGAACCATACAGAAAGCTTCCATAATCTAGTATGTCCTGAAGAACTGGAGTGCGATATGAGGATCAGCACCCCATTTAGTCTTAATGTACATTTTAAAAATCTTTATCTGACTATTCATAATGGAATAGATGATTAAAACAATCAAATTTAAAATGGAACCAAATATTTGCTTCACCTCAAGGCGAATGCCATTAGAGACAGTTGTCATTTGGTGGATAGTACCTACTGAATGCTGTTTTTTTGAATACTTTGTTTTTGATGGGATTTCGTTTTCCCTTGCAAGCTTAATAATTTTATGTATTATTATCATTGTATATTTTGTTGTTATGTTGTAAGTTTATTTATATCGAGTAAATGTATCGCTAATTGCAGAAAATATATATGTCACTGAACTTAACTTCTGAGATAAATGCAAATAACTGTTTTTCGAACTGGAGCATAGTTTATAAAAAAACTGAAAATGTGCATATAAAAACTATATCAAAACACTATCCCTTTTAGGGGTAATTCAAAATATTTGCTCCAATCAGTATAAAGTTATAGACATTTTAAGTTGACTAACATATACCCTTTCTGTTATCAATTGGAAGAATTAAAAAGGAAGAGGGAGTAATTGGCGGAAAACACTTTATCAAGACAGACTGTAAGAGAAATTTGGATTAACAAAACACAGATTTTCAATTTATAATAGGCCAACTAAAAATATTATCCCAAAAGTCTTTTGTTTGTTCAACGTCGTTCACATATTTAGCCAATATCTTTGTGTGATCCATTTTATCAGATTTTATGGGAAGTTTTCTGTCGGGTAACAAAATACTTTAGGTTCACCTACAATATTGGAAAGTCCCAAACAAAATGCATGTTTCACTAATCCATTAATGTAGTCTTTGGCAAGTACTATACCTTTCCCATCATTGTTGCAGAAGCAAAACTGATGAAAGTGCTGATGTTAAGCGCAACTTTTCTATCTTTTGGCGTACTTCTTTGAGTAGTTTCAATAGAAATAGCTTTTTGTTTATAAAGTCCAAACCACCAATCTTTAAAATTCACTACATCCACAAGATGGATTAGAAATTTATGTTTGTTGCTGGAAGATGCTATAATTTATTGATATAAGGTATATACAACTTTTTTTCAAAATGACATTGAACATTTTTCAACAGTGATATCCGATTGACTGCATAAAGGGTACAAGTAATTGACTTAGACCTTTTCTGCTCTCAACGTTATTTGAATGAATTATTATTTTACATGGTGTTCATCAAAATATAAGAATGCACACAACGATGAGGTTTGGGTCGATTCAAGTAAAAATCTCAAAATATGCGAAAATATGACTTGTACCCTTTCTGCAATCAGCGATTCAAATATAAATACACCAAGTCAATTTAAACTCTAATTTAATTTTTACGTACCGGTTCCAATGAAATAAACACAAAATCAATATTTTAAACACCATCTTGTTCGTATAAGTAAACTAATTGCTATATTTCTGAATTTGAAAACACTTTATATACGAGATTAGTCAAATTATGTTTTTTTTATTCAGAAGGTACGTAGATCATGCGTTAGAATTCTATCTGATAAGATAAGGAAATTGGAAATTTTATCCTGGAGAAAATATTATTTATTCAATTTGTGTCCGTCAAACTAAGCATGAGACATTGAAACTTATTCGAGAATATTCCATTTTCTGAGAATTTACTAAAACTATATCCAAAGCATGTGCATTTTCTGTAAGTAGATGCTTCAAAACTCAAAACAAATATGTTTATTTGAAAGCAAACATACCATACATAAGAGCGAACGGTATAGCCTTTGGCCGGTGAGTATAAAGCTTGGGAACAACTGCTTCATTTTTGAGTTAGCTGCTGAGAAGCAGCAACTAATTCCTTGGCTATATGAACTGTCTTAGTTCTTTGATTTTCAAAGACTCTGTGAAGCGTTAAGCTACCTATTAGGTAATATTACTACTATATTAAACTTTGACATCTATTGATAACACCAAAATGACATTTTATTTGCAGGAAGCTGTAAATAGAGTGAATCATTGAAAATATAATGAATAAAAAATAATCTACCACATTATTTTTGTGGTTGTGTGGTTGTATTGGACCTCACCAAAACAAAGAGACATGAATTATTGTCATAAGATGATCACTATTGCCTAAATTTGCGAAAAAATTATGAAAATATTGAAAGTGTCGCTGTAGACCATAGAAAATAAACACATTTTAGTTGCTTTCTTATTATTAAGCGGTACAAAACACTTAGTCGCGTCATTATACGCGAAAAAAGGCCTTAAAAAATTTTTTTCGGGCAGCACCGATCGGAATGCGGTTTTCGACATTCGCTTGCAAAAATTATTTGTAAAAAAGTTACCTAGTTTTCATTTGTCCAAAATCAGAAATTGCATTGTTGCAGCCAAAAATGCATTCGAAAAATGCATTTTTTGAGACGTCCTTCGGACAACTTAATAACTTTGTAAGAAAGAGTCAGAACTGGCCCAGAATGGGTACTCGGGGGTTTTCGAGGTCGCTGATCACGATTATGATGTTCAAATTGACCCCCCTTGACGATTTTCGGTTCGTCTTTTTCGAATGTATCTGGAAAAGCCTCGGAGAAGACGTTCAGGTCGAGGTTACGGTGCACCAGGTGCTCGGGGATCGTTTTCGATGTCAAATTCTGCTTTAGCGACCCAAAAATCCCCCCTTAACGATTTTCGGTTCGTCTTTTTCGAATGTGTC
>CAJUYI010000619.1:40031-65421 GCA_910591695.1 Galerucella pusilla | reverse complement strand
ATTCTCGGAGAGGACGTCTACGTCCAGGTTGGGGCGCACCAGGTGTGCGGGGGGTGTTTGCCGATGCCATATTTGAATCCAGCGACCCAAAAAAACCCCGGGCGCCAAGTGTTTTTCCTTCTCCGCACGATTTCTGGGAGTGTTCCACGGAGATGACGTTCGTCGGCGTTCCTGAGCCCCATGTAGTCAGGGTGTCAATTTGAACATCATAATCGTGATCAGCGACCTTGAAAACCCCCGAGTACCCATTCTAGGCCAGTTCTGACTCTTTCTTACAAAGTTATTAAGTTGTCCGAAGGGCGTCTCAAAAAATGCATTTTTCGAATGCATTTCTGGCAGCAACAATGCAATTTCTGATTTTGGACAAATGAAAACTAGGTAACTTTTTTACAAATAATTTTTGCAAGCGAATGCCGTATAATGACGCGACTAACTGACAAAATTCGTTGTCAGCTATATCAAAAGAGCTATGTGAATCGGGCAGAAATCTGATAAATAACTAGACTGCAGAAATGCCAACTTGAATTTAAATCACTGCTCACATCCGAAAATAAATTTGAAAAATTATGGATAATCCAAAAGTACACGCCACAAGGTTTTTCTTATAATAAAAACAGTAAAATTATTCAAACAAGAGGGTTCAATAAAACTCAAAGTCCAAACCACAATAATTTAATTTTGTCCACCAAAGGACAATAATTAAGCTGCTACTAGCTTTGGAACATTAATTACCATCATCAGTCTACAATAGAAATGGTATACCTTAATATAAAGACCTCATGAGATTGTGTTAAAACTTTAAGTGAAACTATCAATATAATACAAACAGATGTTCATAGTGGAGAATACAAAATGAGAATATCAAGATTATTAAAAATTACATTTAAATATTGTTAAAATACAAAAAAGACATGAAAGTAATTCTCAAATACAAAATTTGATAATCCAAAATTATATTAATAAGATAATAAGACAAATTTAGTTATCTTCATGAAACATATTATTATACTTGAGTTAACTGTATAAACCCTCACTTCGTGGAATCTACTCATCATATGGTTTTGAATGAAACTAACTGTTTTTAAATGACTCCACAATATATTTGTAAAAATCTGTAAATTGCAAGTAAATTGACAATTGTTTCGATGATGATATTTATATCGAAACAATTGTCAATTTACTTGCAATTTACAGATTTTTACAAATATATTGTGGAGTCATTTAAAAACAGTTAGTTTCATTTAAAACCATATATTATTATACAATTGGAAGAATATTAGGTTGTTGCAAATATTATTCTTATTCCTCCAATTGTATATTATTGTGGTTTGGACTTTGATTTTTATTGAACCCTCTTGTTTGGATTTCGTAAAACCACATTTGAGATATGGATGAACTCTTTGAAGTTATAACGTTTACATATATGATCGAAAATACGCCTCCTTTACAAGATTTCTGACGTGTTTATTCATTTTTTCATAGAGGTGACGCTTTCAGAATTATGTGGGGCTGGATACTTTTAATTGAAATGCTCTATAAACATCAATATCAATAAACCGGATAATTTGGACAAACGCCAAAACTGCATTAAAGTAATATTTAATAAATGATGAACTTATACAATTCAGTGGATTTACATCAAGTAAAAGCCTCATCTATTCAATAATATTTGATATTTTTAGATTGCTGCTTTTAATTTAATAGTTTTAGGTACTTAGGAAACCACCAGCAGTGGAGACATAATCTTTTTGCGTATATAGGATTCAGTATCAAAATAATGTTTATATTATGTACACATGTTTATTATCCAACTATTCGGTAAGATAATGACTGATATCATGATCCACATTTATCAATATTTGGATTATACTTGTTTTGATCTACTAAATTGAACAAAAACAACAGGTTTTGACTTAACACTTAGTCTCTCGCAGCTTTCGAATCACCTATGACATTTCACACCAAATGGTACTTCAAGTCCTCTCTTTTTAAACGTTTGATTTGTAGGTTACACTTGCGCGTAATCTAAACATCAACTAATAAAAGTCAAAGATTAGGGTTAACCATTTAAGCGGTTCATTATTGTGATATTTTGAGTATGATTAATCACAGATCTGCCTTTTTTTCTATTTCTCCCTACGTAATGTGTTAGAAGGACATTAACAATAGATGACGCACACCAAGAAGGGTAGGTAATATATGAACTTTACTACATGTGATTTTAAGCTTAAGTGAAGTAAGTTAATACACTTTTAAGTTTATAACAGGCGATATAATAATCTAAATTTGTTAAGTATCTAGCAATAATATGGTGTTTATTGCTTAATTGTGCTTAAACTCTAAGGTATTCTCAATTTTCTTGAATATTCACTTATTGTCTTCGAACTAACACTCCTCCTATGATAGTATAAAATTATGGAATAAAACAATAATAATAATGAACAATAATAATGATTTTATTGCTTCTGAAACAATGTTACAGCAAGGTACAAAAAACATTATTCATTTAAGACAAATTGGCGTAATTTAAATATATTCCAAATGTATTCCGCAATTTTCCCAGCCTCAAAATTTGTGATTTTATTTAAGTCATGAAGCAGTGAGTTCACAATATCAAGGCAAGGGATATTCCGTTTCATTGTTGTATAAATCGGACAATCGAACAGTAAGTATATAGAAAATAGTTTCCTTTTCATGAATATTACAAACAGTAACAGTACAATCCAATTCAGGGTCAATAATGTATACAATACCATTTGCTGTTCTCTAATAATATTGTACGATGATTAACAGACTCTTACAACTACTTTAGTGAATTATTAATAAAATACACAGTACCTATGCTTTAACGCATCTCTATCAATTCTGTGGTGTATCGATCTCATCTCATGTTCTCTGATTTTGACACACGTCAGTAGGGGAATATAGAGAGAGATTGATGTTAAGAGAAACACTAGAAAAATGAACTGTGCACACATACCCTTGTGTACGTTATTTATTGAGCTGATGTCAGACCTGTTCGCAACCTTCATTACGTAGATGCGGATTACTTTATTGGAAAAAACGTCTTTCCATGTAAGAGTATAATTGGGTAGTTCCAAACTTAAAACACATTCTGTATATTTGGTAGCCCAATCTTACATAAAATTCACTGGGTAGAAACATATTTTCATCCGTATTTATGCTGAACAAAGCCAAATACTGATAAAATTTAGGTTCAAAAATATTACAGGAAATCCAGCTTCAATATTCCAATTAGGGAACAAATATTGACGTAAGCATAAGCACTGCAATTTTGAAGAGCAAATACTATCTTGAAATTTTGAAATTCTACAATAAATGGATGATTGTTAATAGTCCAAGAAAATATACCTTCATGCAAATTTTGAGATAAACTCCGGAATTTCTAATAAAGTTTCTCTAGGAGTATCTAAAAACCAATTGTGAAGGGAGTAGAGGTTTCTATTGAAACTGAGGCCATATACTAATAAAATGTCATAATCGTCGAACATTGTTGATAAAATACAGTTAGAAACGAACCGAGCAATCCGAATTTTTTCCGTGGTAAAACCGCTAACAGCTGTGGTAAGCCGATTAATTATATGCCGGTGGCAAAGCCGCTTGTGCCGCTGGCCTAGTCCAGTTTGATGAAGCTCCACTTTTAGTAACATTAATATTTTTTGTTTTTAATTTTAAAAGTAAGAAAAATTGATTTATTGAAATATTTGATCGTATTTCTCAATTCACGAAGATAGGAACCCCGAAAGTGAATTAAGAATTTCACTTTTTCGAATGGCTAACAGATCTTAGAAACGAACCGAACCCCAACACCCTTATAACTATCCTACTGACTGCGCCACTCAACAAAAATTCGTTTTTAATAAACCTTATTTTAGAATGCAACCAACAATTAGAATTCCAGAACTGTATTAGCTTATAACTACAAAGAAGTAGGTAGTAAACTAACATAAAAAAATCTAATTATAATTTGTTTCCAGTTATTGTTGCATAGACAGCATAACTTCTGAGATCTCCGATATATTTGGTTATTTAATTTATGTTTTAACACTAATAACTCATAGTTTTGTAGACTAGTTTAAAATTTGAAGTATTCTATATAAGAAGTCAGTTTTATAGTTTTCAAAGAAAATATTAAGGTACGTTTGGTTTTCTTTATAGTACATTGATAGGGGTTCATTCATGAATTATTTTGTCTATATTAATATAACTCGAAAATGCACGGTCGATGGAAAAATTAAGTAAATAAAATAAAATATAATTGAGAGAATATTGAACATTTAATACATCCAAAAAATAAAGCAAAATCCTTTTAAATTGTTAAAAAAAATAATCTTCCCAAATACAACTCATTCTCCAAATTTTATCACATAATTTTTCATTTTCATCACTCAAACTTGTTTATTTGAGCAAAAACATTCAAACAAACCGAATTTAGATAAAATCACTCGTCCTACAATCGGTTTGTTGTCATATTTTTGCCAAATAAATAAGTTCTCCTGGAAAATAAAAAATTATCGATAAAATTTGAAGCACTCGTGGTAATACCACCGTAAACTAACTACCGACAAGTAAATTCACTTGCGTTGAAAATTTTGGTACATCTTTTCTCTGGCGCCTCACACGTCTATTATCATAATACCAATACTCGCTTTAAACTAGCCAGAACACGCCAGACGATAGGAGGGGAAAGGAAATTTTCGGTAACCCATAAATCGACGAAGTGAATTTACTTGTCGGTAGTTAGTGTACGGTGGTATTATCTTTGAAAATTCCACAATACCATAATAGCTGTAAAAATGATTTTATCCTGATTACTGTTGTATATATTTTTCCAATTTAAATATTGAAATTCCATCACTGTCATCCTTCTGATGATGCGAACTTATGTTCGTGAAACTGGTTAAGGGCCAACAAAAATATATGCTATTGTGAAATTTTAAATTAAATGTTATCTAATTCACTTAATTAAATGCAGCTGCAACAATTGAATCATTTTTACCAATGCTATCATTGAACTATACGTTCATCCCTTCGATCATTAAGTAGACTAGGTAAATAACCCGCAATACTGACCACACACTTTGTTTTTGTAACCAACATCTATATCGACTCTCTCATTCCGAAACAAAGATAGCAATACATGCAGATTCCAAAAACAGTGCCGTGCTGTGAGAGGATTTAAATTTAATGAAAATATTCAACTTAGACTTATTTATTACTCGAATTTTAGCAACTGTCGATATTGAATTTTGAACATGTATATTCACACATTGTTTATTTTCTATTAATAATATACTTTTAGTTTGCTTACCCATAAAATGATATATTGTAAACATCACTTATATTCCATTTTTGCATAGTAGGTATAGAACTATCCACTATCTTGAAAATATAATTGAACTAATGAGTATTATATATATTGGATTGACATACCCGGGGGGTTGAGCAACTTTTTGTTTAGTAAATTCTTATTTTCGTCCTCTTACTTAGTAATTTACTTTTTGGCAGTATTTTATTGGTATGAAATGAATATTTGATGCTGCTATTCTTTCTTTTATTTCAGTTTCCTTCTCTCCATTATTAGGTATTGTTATTCCCAAGTATTCTATTTCATCCTCCTCTTGAAATGTATAATCTCCAATCTTAATGTGTCTGTAGCTACTCACACTTTATTTTGAATCTTAACAGCTTGGTTTTTTCTGCATTTATTTTAAGACCATGTTTTTTCTTCCTTTACTATTTCTTGTAGAATTTCTTCCATAATTTTTCTATTTTTTGTTACTAAAGCAGTATTCAAATTATATTCAGTTTTTTTTTATTCCTTTGTGGGTTTTCATCTCCGCTACTGTTTTTGCCAGTGTCATTTTAATCAATAAATAGTATTTTAAAATCAATGCCCTCTTCTAAGATCTGTTTTAATTGGACGAGTATTACAGTTCAATAATACGACATGTCAACATCTGTGAAATCCTTGAAAATAAATAAATTAGCTTTGACATTGTTTATATTGGCACCAGATAATACGTCTGTTCACTTTTCTAGTATGTTCATTGTTCGAAGTTTTATCCACAGATTTAACGCATATTCTCCAATACACTAGAATATGCTTCGTTAATAGTAACATTTATTTTATCTGATAAACAAATTTAATGATGAATATAATAGTTATTTACGTAATTAGTGGGATATGGACATTATTATCGCACGCATGTGAAGTTAGCACGACTGCAAACATAAGGTACTGTGTATCATATTTTATGACCATAGCAACAAAAACAGACAAGGCTGTGAAAAAAAAATAAATTAGTTATGTCATCAAATTTTCAAAGTTGAATGAACAAAAATCTTTAAAAATGAGTTCAAGCGAAGAAAATCTGCTTTCGGAAATTGAAAATGCAGCTTCCAGTGTTATTTTAAATATTTAATTCTGGTATTAATATGTTTCTAGATTCTTATTACCGCACTAGTGCGGTAATGTAATCAAAAACGCACTAGTGCGGTAATATACGTCATTATGACATTAAAAATAGTGTCAAATCGTACCCGTTACATGACAGTTGTAGATAAATATTTGTATTGATAGTAGTAATTTTGTATGAATCAAATATTATTTTAAGTGTAATCGTTTGACGTGTCGCTTCTCAATAAAAAGGTTATTAATAAACACTAATTTTCCTATCCTACCAATCAAAATATCCCGCAATCCGAAAATGCATTAAACATCTCAGTATAATTTGCATGATGCAAACCTTGAACTAGCGCATCGTCCTTTGCTTGGAAATACGCGCGAACGGAACATGAATGCGGAAACTCTGCTTTTCATTTGGTACGTAGCTGCTGTTTCCCTGTGGACGGTGCTTTTTAGCGTATACAAATGTACTAGTGAAAGAGAGAGATGGGTATGGGGGTTGAATCGAGGGATGAAGCAGGTGAACGACCGGAATCGACCCAGACCGATGCTGATGTCAGGCGGGGAAATCGATTTTTACTGCACCCAGCCGCAGGGTTGACGAGGTTATTAAAAAATCTAGTAGGTGAAGAAAATTGAAACAACCTTCTGAATTAACGTAATAAATAGACTCGTTGCACATAAGAAGAAGCCACATGAACGCGTTAATTTTTTAAGGAATTTGAATTCCATGTTCAGCTTCGGACTCCATAAAAATTGCAACGTTTTCAATAATCTGTCGGCCTTCACTCTGCATTATTCTTCTTTAACACCAACAATTTTTTTAGGAGGAATGGTTTCAGATCAAATAAGACACATAACACTCACAGATAAAGTAGCTAAACGTCCTAAAATATTCAAAAATCAAACATATTCTACAGTAAATGATTGCTTCAAACACAACCTCAAATATCAATAATACAATGATACATCGTTTGTAATGCCAATGGCATGAAACTGTCGTTACAAGGCGACATAGATAAACAAGTCCGATTTTTGTTTCTGCACAAGACAGTTGGCAAACTTCACGAGGCTTCTTCTTATGTGAAGCGGAGTCTACTACGCTTGTAAAAAAATTTACCTACGACCCCCCCTGTAATCAGTCAATAACACACAGTCGGTATCAATGTAATGACGTCTATTACGCACTGTAGAAAAACGCACAGCTGTAAAGTAAATCGCACGGCTTCCCTAGCAACATCTTAGCAACTGTCAATAGACGTCTCCATTTTATTCAAAATTTACTATTTGAAAACATTAGATATTGCCACGTTTAGCTATGAAAAGCCCAAAGGGCTATGTATATGTATTGATTATAATTGAAAAATGAACTTTCGATTATCAACAATATATTAATAATGATTAAACGTTAGTTTTTCAATGTGCTTCTTTCATTGGTAATAGAGTAATAGAGATGGAGTTTACCAAGCACCTCTAATTATGTAACTGTTATTTCTTATGCTTCTTATAAAAAATACAAGTACAAGTAGGTCGTAGGTAAAGTATAGTACGTAACTCGTGTTGTAGAGCATCTTACACACTCACGGAATTACGCATGTGTTAAGTCCGGTACTGGTATTAAGTTTCGTTTAAAAGTTTTCCAGAAGCCTGGATGGGGTAATTGGGAGCGTTAAGACATATTGGAGTTTGGCGAGAAAGCTTTATGTTGTTAAGAACACTATAATCCGTTTGGAAACGCCGTGTTTGAGGCGGGATTACATTTTTCTAACGAACAATATCTTAAGGTTGGAAGAAAATTTGGAAATTTATAAACCATGATAATATCGAAAAAAAATTTGGGATGGGCTTAAGAAATAAAAAAATGACATTTTTTCACACAAAAAATTGCTGCCACCCTAATAAATACTCTAGAATCGATAATTGAAAAATGGACTTTCGATTATCAACAATATATTAATAATGATTAAACGTTAGTTTTTTAATGTGCTTCTTTCATTGGTAATAGAGTAATAGAGATGGCGTTTACCAAGCACCTCTAATGATGTAACTGTTATTTCTTATGCTTCTTATAAAAAATACAAGTACAAGTAGGTCGTAGGTAAAGTATAGTACGTAACTCGTGTTGTAGAGCATTTTACACACTCACGGAATTACGCACTCGCCGCTACGCGGCATCGTGCGTAACTTTTCCATTCGTGCGTAAAATGCTCCTTACCACACACGTTACGTAATATACTATTACAGCATGCAGTATGGAGTTAACGTATTTATGTGATGATTGATGATGATGAACTGCGTTATCATTGCTTCTCATTTCAAAATGTTGAATATTATAGATATTGATAGAAAATGCAATATTTATGGTTTTATATTATTTTGAATCCTTAAATTTCAGTAACGAATGATGGGTGACAACCTGCGATGATGCAAATAACCAAAATAACTAATAATGCGCCTTTCAAAGTTATTACCAGATGAGTGATTTATAATTCGAATTATAATCCGATTATTGATGTCACTCATAACCTGATAATCCTATTATTGAAAATATGCGATTCTGTCCATCACTAGATTTTACTGTTTACAAGGGCTAGTTAGTCCATACAGTCACGTAGCTATAGCTTTTTCATGGGGGGGGTTTTGGTTTTTTTCATCTGATAGGTTCAGAAGGAGAAAGCTTTATTGAAGGCGCCGCCAAAGGCAAAAAAAATCGAGTGCCACACATTAAAGCAATTTTTCAAGTAAAAGAAATAATGTTTTTTTTTATTCTTTGTTTGCTACATAGAAAAGTATTTTTAAACATCGTTTTTCGTTTCGCTCCCATCTGCTGAAAGGGTTATAACCATGTATATATTATATACTTATATATTTTTAAAGAAGCCATCTCTTCGCCGGCACCACCTCAGACTCTTGGGCGTATTGTGGTTTCTTCTAATGTTCTGACTACAGCCTATTCAGCTAATCCGTTCCCTGTATTAGCTCATATAGGTTCTTTACTGGTTGGTTGTAGAGTCTTCTGGAGTCATTTGGGGTCTTCCATATAGTTTTTGCCTCCTGTGGTCCAGCGTCTCACAGTAATATGTGCAGAGCTGTTTCGGTGTCCTTCCAGTGTTTTACCCACCCTTTTAACCATGACCTAGTGGAGCATCTGTGGATGCCCACAGATGGTTCGGGTCCGTTAATCAGTGTTGACGACCCTGCTCTTGCAAGTTCGTCAGCTTTTTCATTGCCAGCGATTCCTTTGTGACCTGGTACCCACTCCAGTGTTACACTGTTCCGAGTCGCCAGTCTTCTAAGTTCTTCACCGCATTCCCATACCAGCCGAGATGTTACCTGTATATTAACTTGGGAGCACCTATTTAAAAAAATGATAGATGCTTGAAAATTGAAGCTTTTATTAAAACAGAAAACTAATCTCACAAGAGTAAATTTAACCTCTCTCTTCTTTCAGCTAAGTTATTCACAATTGTTGAGGAATCTATTTCTATTGCCACATCCCGATGAATACTCATAAGCGCTAATCCTGTAAGCCGTTCGTCTCCTATTTTGTTCCTTAAATACGTTTTCAGCCGTTTAAGTGTGGAAAAACTACGTTCAGGCGTGGCAGTTGAAGCTGGAAGTGTTGCCAAGATTTGAAGAAGCTTCTTAATCGTTGGGAAAAAAAGTTCATCACATCGATCCATAGCTTCTAAGGCAATAGAGGGGTTTTCTTGATTGCACCAGTGGTTGTGCCAAAGCTCATACTCGCTTACCACAACTTTCTTTTCAGCTTCGCTAAGAAATATTTCTCCCATTCTTGAAATACATCTCTTTGCTTTGTCACTATTTTGGGACCGGTCAGGTAAAATCAACTGAATTCCTGAAATTGTTTCTTCGTGGGGTTTAAAACGAGCTTCAATTTCGTTGACTACATGTTCGATAAATGGATAAAATATGTTAAACTTCAGCTGTGTCCCCTGGTATACTACTGCGGTTGATTTGTCTTCCAGTTACTCTTGGTACACTTATATCAACTGAACTTAACTTTTTTCACACTTGGCAGGCGCAACTACTATAAGTACTTAGAAATTCAGTTTCTTAGAGCTTCAGATCCAATATTGATGAAAAATATATTATTTGTATTTCGTAATTGGTATTAAATGTAATTCAAATATTGCGGCAGTATGCTAATAAAAAATTATTGTATTTTCTATGGGGGGGGGTTTGAACCCCCAAAACCCCCCCCTTATATACGTCCCTGAGTCCATAGCCAAAAAAAGGAGATAGATTGAATTAATTATAAGTGTAACTAGCACGCGCATCGGTCGCGCTAACTACAAGAATGTTTTACATAAGAAAATGGAATAATAGTACAGGGTGTCTCATTATATTCTGTCTGTTTTCAAGAGCTTATATCTTTTTTTTGGCTTTAGGGCTGTACCCATGCAGCCAGAAACTATTCAAGTAGTGAAGAATCGGCTACTCTTTATAAATATTGGCGCAGTAAGTCTGAGTGTACTAAAGTTCTACAAATGTATTAATTGTGGGAAAACAAACAAAAAAAAACAGACAAAAGAAAATTAGGTATATAATTAATATTTCTAAGAGTAAGTAATAGTAAGTTTCACATACTTGTAATTAAATGACCTATCAAAGAGGAAAGGGGTCATTCAGGGCGTTTTTATATAAAACATCACAGGTAGACCTCGGATAGGTATATACAGGGTGCGGCAGATAAACGGTCAATTAGAGATATCTCGAGAACTAAAGGTATCTGAAATATAAAAATTGGCATGAAGGAGTTTTGAACAATTATAAAGATACTATCAAAGATAATAAGGTACTAGCTTGTTAATGCAACAAATGTTCAAAGTGTTGCCAACTTCCAAACACTTATAGACTCTTTTAAGGATGAATTTGGATGAGCTGCAAAATATCCCAGGATGTCTATTTGTAAATCCTCATTATCGACATTGGTCTTGGGCTTATTTCTTTTAAACTGACCAAACTGGGAACAGTTGTGTAGCAAACGTTTTACAGTTTTATGATTTGGTCGAGGCTTTTCAGGATATCTCTCAGCAAACACACGGCAAGTTCTGGATACCATTCTGTTATACTCACCGTGAATCATAATTAAATTCAAGAAATCATCATTTGTATATCCTAAATGTGCCATTATTATTTTGTTAAGAAAATTAAAGGCACACTATTATTATACCTTTCACACAACGGCATACAACAAGGTGACTATTAAACATTAACAATAACTTTCATTTGTCAGAATATTCCATAGGCGACTTGATAAATTAATTTTTTGTGACAAAAATGTATAAAGCTGATTTATTTGAAAACTGCAGGAGATAGGTATAGGGAATAGTAATACATATCGATAGTGGACAACGTATTCTTCTAAAATTAATAATCACATACAGGGTGTCCCATTTGTAAAAAAGGAGCTACGCGGAGATTGTGGATTCCGTTTTTATTCCAATTTTGACAGCACCCAGTATAATAAAAAAGGTAACTTCACAGTGTAAACGATAAAGCGGTATGTGGTAAATAGCTCCTAACAAATTTAAACTTTTATTCAAATACATTAGAGGATATTGAATTTTATGTACATGGTAAAAAAATGTCATTTTCATATAAAAAACATTACAACTCAAAAACGGTTCAAAATAGGTATAGGAAAGTATAAACAAAAAATGCTCAGAATGACGTAAATATTCCTAAAATTTAAAAATATACGGAGTCTTCCATTAAAAATTACCAAGTTATGTGCGACTTCCGGTATAACCGGAAGTAGAATGGTTACGGCAGTATTTTCATTGAATAGCTCATTATTCAAAACCCCTTCATGCCAACTTTCATAATTCAGATACCTTTAGTTCTCTAGATATTTCTAATTGACCGTTTATCTGCCGCACCCTGTATACAATAGGTGAGTTATACAAAGGTAACGAGACTAGATTTACAGATTATTTTAGCTTCGAAAACAAAATGTATCAATGCGTCAAATATTTTGTTGTTTGTGGATAGCAGGTACATAATATTGGAAGGACATGGAACATTTAGTTGGATAAGGGTTTGTAATAGAGCTTATATCTTCGAAACGGTTCTAGATTATAAGATGCGGTTTTCACAGTTATGTTTAAAATTACCGTAAGTTTTGTTGTGACATATTTATATAAATGGCCTACTTCCGGTTTACCCGCTAGAAAAGTGGCGTATTTTCAAAATACAGTGGATGTAATTTTTCAAATGGGCACCCTGTATATTAAGCAATTTCTTAGAAGATGCATATTTTTACTTTATAACGGTACCTTAAAGTTTAAAATTGGTGCACAGAAAGCGAAGTTAGATAACTTTAACTGGGATGCTGTAATGATTCAGGTATAAAGTTGAAATTGTCATAAACAAAAACTTTATTGGCCAGTAACTAAAAGTGGACAGTAAAAAACAAACTAGAACATGTCTTAGGATACTTTAAAACAAATGTTCGATGTGTCTTCCTTCTTGGTCTATACATTTGTGGAATAGAACCATTAAGTTGTCAAATGTCAGCATTTCAAGATGAATATTTTCCATTACCTGCAGTATGTTATTTTTTAATTCTTCAATTGTAGCAGGCATCGGGTTGTAGACACTATCTTTCACATATCCCCGTATAAAAAAGGCAAAAAAGGCAAAAAAGACAAAAAAAGAAAGGCCCATATAATTTTTCACGGGACACTGCACACCAAACATTAACTTTAGGAGAATCTCATTCATGTTGATGAAATTCTCTTGGATTTTCTAATCCCCAAATTCTATAGTTATGTTTATTAACTCCTCCATTTATATGGCAGACATAATAATTCTAAAATTTGGATATAATCTGTTGAAGTTTCACACATGAACACTCTTTTATTATGGTCTCGATCGTGAATTTTTTGTAGAACTTGAATTTTGTAAGGTTTAAATTTGAGAACTTTTAGAATTCTAAAAACTTGAGTTTTGTCCATTTCCAAATTTGATGCTATTTTTCTAATTGAAATTTTCGGATTTCTCTGTACAAGCTCATGAACAGATAACACTTCTTCTAAATTTCCCCCAGTTCTCTTTTTTCTAGATGTAGAAGCAGTATTCCTAAATTTGGATAACCATGTTTTAATGGTATTTGTAGCAGGAGGATTTTTATTGAACTGTCTTCTAAATCGTCTTCTAGTCTGAACATAGGATTGAGTTTGGGCATATAAAAATATTGTTTGACATTTTCCTTGTGCTGTATAATGCATTTCGAGAGATTAAACACTCCAATTTTATTGAATATAAAACACAACGTGACGTTCTGTCCTCCTTGATTATTATTTATTAATAAGATATCTGAATCATTACAGTATCCCAGTTAAAGTTATCTAACTTCGCTTTCTGTGCACCAATTTTAGATTTCAAGGTACCGTTATAAAGTGAAAATATGCGTCTTTTAAGAAATTGTTAAATATACAGGGTGTCCCATTTAAAAAATTACATCTACTGTATTCTGAAAATACGCCACTTTTCTAGCGGGTAAACCGAAAGTAGGCCATTTATATAAATGTGTCACAACAAAACTTACGGTAATTTTAAACCTAACTGTGAAAACCGCATCTCATTATCTGAAACCGTTTCGAAGATATAAGCTTTTAAAATCAGTCAGTCATGAGACACCCAGTATATTATTCAACAAGCATATAATGATGGTTATTATTCACGAAAGTGCGTTTATGTCGCGACTCGCAGGCGAGTGACATAAACACCTGAGTGAATAATAGCCTGTGAATTACCTGTTAAGGTATAAATCTTTTTGTCAAACTTAAACGCTATAGTTTATTACATTTAATATATTGTACAAATTATCAAAGGTTATACCACGAGTGCTTAAAATTTTATTGATAATTCTTCCTTTTCCACGAAAACTTGTTTATTTTGCAAAAATATGAAAACAAATCGATTGATTTTATCTTAATTTGGTTTGTTTGAATGTTTTTGTATCAAAAAAACAAGTTTGAGTGATGAAAATAAAAAATTATGTGGTAAAATTTGAAGAACGAGTTGTATTTGGGAAGATAATTTTTTTCAACAATTTAAAATTTTGTAATAAATGTTCAATATTCTCTTGGGTGATGGCATTGAATCGGTTTGTGTTTATTTTTCAATAAACTTCGAAACACTTTTAGTTGCCAAATTCAAAGTAAAATTTTGACGTTTCAATGTAAACAAGGTATTAGAGATGGGGAAGCAATGTTATTAGTATAATACCGAATGATTGACTAGAATAATGTATTGCTATTGGTTAAAACCACCAAAATGTCAGATTTCGACAAGTGAAAAAAATAATCTTCAATATAATTATGTGTCATGTGACATTATCATTATCCACACCTATTATTCACTGGTGAATAATGTACCTCATTATATTTTAAGGAGCATACGTAAAATGTTAAAATTATCAAATAGTCGTGGACAAAATAGTTTAAAATATTATAAGTTACATAACACTTCAACATATCGCCTTTAATTTCGATAAATATTATAAAATATCCCAGTATATTATTAACTTTCAAGTCATTAAAAATAAAAATACTCAAAATAAATCATACATTGGTTAGGGTGAATCTGACTTGTGTTTGTCAAAGTTAACGCATAACCGTCAAAAATAAGATTTGCTAAAAGCTAATGACTATTGGCTCCAAACAATATTTAAGTGAACCTTTAAAATGTCGTCTCCATGCATAATTCTTTATAGTTCTATTGCAAAAATAGAGGTAGTAGATATTTTTGACCACTTCATAATTTGGAGTTTAAGAACAAAACATTCTACAAGTTTCCATCTGACATTAATTAATGGAAACAGTGGTACATAAGTTTTAAGTTTCCTAATACATCCAAAGATCAAAGATTCTGTGAGGATCATTTTGATGATAATGCATTTACAAGTTCATTACGCCAAAGGCTTATTAAATTTGCTCTACCCTAGCAACCCTTCCGTTATACAAAACCAAAAGTAGTTGAACATAATAATAATATCCAATGATGGTCTCAAAGAGACTAAATTTGAACATGTACCTAAAAAACAATGTTTGAATCTTAGCATTTTAAGTAAAAAAAATGAAACTAAGATTAGTAGTTTATCTCCCAAAAAGAGGATCAAATAACTTATGTATTTTTCCCTCATTATTGCTTGTTGGTAGTCTAAGGTGCACCTAGTGTTTCGCTGTAGGCTGTATGGGCACTACGACGGTGTTTACCCAGTGGTCACCCATCCAAGTACTGACCGCGACCGACACTTCATCGCATCAGAGGCGTTCCACTACAGTGCTGGTGTTGTTTGAAGACAAAGTTTTGTTTCCAATTTCAAACTTTAAACTGATACTATTTTAAAATTCATCAATTACCTTAAGCTCTTTCTGGTAGAGCCTTGTCGAAAATCTCTGTTTAAACAAATTTGTATTGCAGAGAAATTGTTTTTAATATCTAAATTTCTCAATATGAGCATATTTCTTAAGTATAAACAGTTGAAATAAATACTAATTATTGCATTATGATGAGAATATGAAAGTAATAATATTAGTCAATGTGCACACATATTATTGAATTCAAATATTTTGTTATTTATTTGAAATAATTATTTCTTATCATCATAATAATCAACAAATATTTTTATTTTTACTGACATCTCGAAAGGTCTATGTAAATTTTATTTCCATTGAAATATTGATAAAAACGAAAAAACCTCCACTTAAAATATAATCTTTTATGATGAATAAAACAATTTTATATGTTTTAATATTATATACATATTTATACAGGGTTAATTTAGACTTTAGAGTATGAAAAATTATGAAGAACTCACAAACGGAAGATGATAAAAAATATTTTAACACCTTTGTCTCAAAGTATATCGTCTTAGCTTTTGCCGACAATCATCTGAATATGACTATTTACGACTTTCTTAAAATAATTTTACCCGAAATGCAGCCTAACAACAGTCAAGTGACAAGGCAAGGGTGGGCAAATGAGTTCTGTATCAGGTGTATAATGGCTGCATTGAATTCATTTGACAGTATTAAATATTCCGTTTTAGCATGCGTTTCCAAAGAGTCTTCTATACGAGTATTATAAGTTATCATTAATTTTTTCGCAATGTTGCGTCGCAAACACTTGTCTAATGAGCCCTCGATATTGAACTCTTCCACCAAACTACTTCCTACTTCTGAGATCTTATCTAACCAACAGAATCTTCCAAGCTAATGTTAACGAAAAAAAGTCCGTACTTTTTCCTATTGCAGCAGGGGTGCCGCGGGGTAGCGTACTTGGCCCACTACTTCACATACTGTACACATCAGATATATCAGAGACACAGTACCAAACAACAGGAACTTTTGCCGACGTCATCCTCTCCACCAACCAAGAACCACAAGCAGCAGCAACGAATGTACAAGCCCATCTAAACAAATTACAAGAATGGCTACAAAAATGGAGGATTAAAGTAAGTGAAAGCAAATCAAAACATTTAATATTCACGCTACGTGAGTGCATATGTCCTCCAGTGAAGCTAAATAATACTAAAATACCACAAGCATATAGAGCCAAATACTTAGGAATTCATACATAGACAAAAAGCTTTAATGTAAACATCAGATCTTAAAAAACACCTCCACATAAAAGCAAGAGAACTACATTGGCTAAGAGGAAACAAAATTTGAAGTCTCAGTAGAAAAACAAAATCTTCATCTATAAAACTGTCATTAAGCCGTCATATATGTAGGTAGTCGAATTGTCGGCTGCGCTTCAAAATCTAACGTAAATATTATTCAGAGATGCCAATCGAAAATACTCCGCAACTAGTATATGCTCCATAGTAAGTATCAAATCACACCATTCACATAGACCTGGGAGTGCTCAGAGTACAAGAAGTTATCCAGGAGAAAATCATCAAACATTATAAAACCATGGAAACTCATCCGAATGCACTACTAGAGAGAATTGTTAAGACCAAGAAACACGAAACTACTGAAAAAAATTGGCCAATAGACCTAGTATGAGGTTGTAGAGATTACATCTTTGGATGTTAACCTCATCAGGACATTATAGATGCTAGTTCACCTAACCCTTGCGAGCAAATTAACTCATAGAATATAATTTAATATTCTGATTGTTCATAAAAGTAATACAATTGAAAAATAATGAAAATCTTGATTGTAATACTCCTATAATTTCGAATAATTGCTCAAATACAATCAATTGTTTAACCAATATTTAAATAATAAGAAATTAGTAATGAACAAAGTCTGTCTTAGCAAAACCAATACCAAGACCAGACAAGCATGGCTGAGACCGTTACCAAGACAGTCTTACTACTGGTAATAGAGTAATAAATAAAAAAGGGTTTTAAAGCATATGGAAGAAACTGATACAAACTTTGTGCGCAGCCTGTAGCGCACGGCGCTTTACAGCAACTAACTGAAATAACAAGCCCCGGCTCCCTCTACACAAAACTTTCCATTTTTACTGTTTAATATTATTCATAGAGTAATAAATAAGACAGATGTTAAACGTGTAGTGTTTTGTGGCACAAAGTTACCACTAGCGCCTACCTTGGCTACTGGTACGAACTAGGACTCAAGACGCGCGCTTTTCGAATTTTCAAGCTTTCAGCATACGCGTAATATTATACAATATTTGCAATTGAATGATTTTGCACTTCAATATTTGTTTTTTAGTCTTTCAAATCAATTCTTCAAAGACTAAGAAATAACATTATTGCGCTAAATCATTCAGTTGCAAATATTGTATTAGCATATAATATTAGAGGGAATTACGGTAGGAGAATAAAAAAAACCCTTTGCAATATAATATTATTAATTCAACATCTTTCATACAATAAGATATCCAAAATAACATACAAAAACAGTCAATACCTACCTGAATCTGAATTGGGATGGAAATTGTACTCTGAAGTTTAGAAAGGAAGTGCAAGATATTGAATTAATAATATTATGTTTTCCCACTTGCAAACGGTTTTTTTATTCTCCTACCGTAATTCCCTATAATATTATTCTAATACAATATATGCAGCTGAATGATTTAGCACAATAATGTTATTTCTCAGTCTTCGAAGACTTGACAAATATTGAAGTACAAAATCATTCAATTTCAAATATTGTACAATATTACGCGTATGCTGAAAGCTTAAAAATTCGAAAAGCGCGCGTCTTGAGTGCTAGTTCGTACCTGTAGCCAAGGTAGGCGCTAGTGGTAACTTTGTGCCACAAAACACTACACGTTTAACATCTCTCTTATTTATTACTCTATAGTACTGGTCTTGGTTCTTGCTTTGCTCATCACTATAAGTAATGTTCGAAAACATTCTGTAATTTCCAATTTGAAATAAAATATTGATCATCGTTTTTGTAACATATTATTATGATATAAATGGGGCTGTAGAAAAAGTATAGTGTTTCACTCGTCGATAACGTTTTTTGATTGAAGGTGAACACTGATTTATCGTTTCAAAAAATGTTACCATCGTTATTTTCTACTCAAATAGTTACGATCTTCAGTAAATCTACTCATTTCACAAATCAAAATGAAAAATGGATAAAACAAAATTTCCACAAAAGTAATTGCTTTACTGCCCTACCTTGTATAATACACGCAACGTACAAAAACACAACTGTAGAAAATTGGCATTGATTCCCACAATAAAACAGAAATATTACAATATGTGGTTGAAAATAGGTAAGTAAGTGAAACATAAATGAAAAGAAAATTTAAAAATAACTTTGGCAAAATTGAATAGATATAATCCTCCCACAGTGAGCGCATTAGTGGGGACGTATTCAAAACTTCACTTCAAATTCATTACCACTTCAAGAGTAGGTAGAAAATACCTCATTGATGAAGACTTGTGAATTGTGATGAACGTAAGCATGAACTCAAAACATCGACAGAAGGTAAAACCAATTACCAATTCCTCTTAATATCATTCTATAATATTTATGTGTGTTTATTTTTTTACATAAAGTAAATAAATAATAATAATATTTTATTCAATAAAAAAAAAGATATATTGATACATAGAAATAAATAGTTTTGATTACTAGATATTTTCATTGTGACCGGAAATCGTGAACAAATCAATTTTTGTCAGATAGGTACAGTGAATTGTCAAGTACATTAAATTGTCAAATTCGGTGAAAAAACTGTAAAATTCAAAAATTGTTGAGTTGTATACTAAACTATTTAGGGGTACTATACTAACTCTTAGACACCTAAATATTTCTGAAATGAATACTTTTAATTATGATGGAGCTAGATTTATTATATTGCTAAAGAATCTTCTGTCTATTTCCATAATTCGTTTTTTAATTCGCTTTTTAAATGAATTGTAACTTTTTTATTATAAGACAACATACGTACATTCTTGGTGCTGAATAATAAGCATTTCTTTGCCCAATAGTTTTTCCACTGCGTGGAAAAATTATACCTTCATATTCCCTAGTTTTGCAAAAATGTTCATGATGTACAAAGTTTATTCAAAAGTATCATTACAGTCTCCTATAGTATTGTCCTATTTAATAAAGCGCGTTACCAATAGATATCGCAGAATAATAATTATTTTTTTTATTGGTGAACCATTTTACCTATTCAAAGCACGCCTCAGCGTGTTTAAATCGAACTTTAAGAAACGCGCGTGTTTTAAAGTTACCGTGGCAACATCAACTACTCGAGAAACAAAGTCTAAATCTATGGCCTAAATCATGTCTAAATGACAATTTTTTTAATATTGATCTGGCAGGAGTAGTTAGTAACGTCAAAACTTTCATTCGAACAATATTTAACAATGTCAAATTTATAAATTAAAATGGAAAGTGCCGTTGGTATTGTTTGAAATATTATTGTTTCGATTTTTCAAATCTTAGAAAATGGTATTTAAATTAATACTATTGACATTCACAGAACTCAATAGGGTTGAACTTCCATCAAAATACAAATTGGTTTATATGAAAACGCAAGGTATACGTATACATCATGATATACATCACGAATTCATCCATTCGACATTTAGTTCTTATTTCCATCTATGATTTCCATTTCTTGTTGTTGTAGTAGTTATAGACCAGTATTTATAATTTCAAAGTACACCAATGAAAAAAAATAGCGTAAAGTATTCGTGGATAACTGGTCTTTAGAAAACTTGCTCTATTTCGAAAAATTTCGAAATATTTTGAAAAATCGCGCGTTTTTTAAAGACCTTAATATCCACTTATACTTTAATATATATACTATTTAACGCTTTATAAGTTTTGAACAATATTTGTCAAAAACAGTAACCGTTCAAATAAGAAGCAGCAACTACTTCCTGGGCTGGAGGTGGTGGTGAAGATGTCGCTATTGTCACGACTTTTACACTTCCGTTACTGATTCATTTAGTAATAAATGACTAATAACAATATGGAATGGGATAATGAGAAATCCATATAATTAATACAGTTTCTTATTCGTTACCTATTAGAAGGACTTCACGAAGATGTCAACAGGGTACATGCAAAACCAAAGCCCATATTAACAGAAATTGATGAAAAACTCAGTAACAGTAAGAAAGCGCAAGAATCTTGGTTAAGATATCCGAGAATGAATAACTCCAAGATTGTAGATAACTTTGTCGGTCAATTAAAATCAACACTCAAGTGTACACACTGTAGTCACTGTTCAGTTACCTTCGATGCCTTTTGGGATTTATCCCTTCCCATACCCCAAGGCATAGGTCAGTTACGAATTTCACAATGTTTGGATTCGTTTACAAGAGAGCAAACACTTGACTGTGATGAGAAACCAACATGTTCGAAATGTATGGAACGAAGACGATGCACTAAATCATTCTCAATTCATAAATTTCCGAAAATATTGGTTATCCACCTGAAGCGCTTTTCGCCAACAAAAAGATTGAGGAGAAAACTTGATGTTGTAATAGATTTTCCAATAGAAGGGCTTGATATGAGCCATTACGCGGCTGATAATGTGGCACCCTGTAGGTACAACCTCTACTCTATATCAAATCACAGTGGAACCACTACACGGCATATTGCCGACTTCCCTACACGGGACAGTGGCACGAATATAATGATTCAAGGGTGTCATTAATATCGTCGGAATCTTTAGTCAGTGGGGAAGCATATGTTCTCTTCTATGAGCAAGAAGGCAAGAAGTCGCACTTTTAAGTGATAAGTTTTTTTTTTAGTTTTAAGTGTTACGTGTATCATTTTCATTACGAATGTACCAAAATCTACTATAATAAAATTATATGAAATCCTGAAAAAAAAAAATTAATACAATTGTACGAGATACGATATCGTGTATATATTTACTTTCATGTGTTCCTCCAAAGATTCTAAAATGTGGGTACATACTTCAGGAATTATTTTTGATATTAATGACTTGGAAACTCTAAATAGATACATAAGGCTGCTATAAGAATCTCCTGTCGCCAAAAACCGAAGTGTGATTGCCAACTTCTACCGGAATACAATCTCTGTAATTTGTATCACGTTTGCATATTTTTGGGCCAAGTAACAAATTAAGAAAATTAAAATCTTTCGCCGACATACGACAAAAGTTTTTAAAAAGACTGCTCCTGTCGTTGGTTTGTATGTCATCTAGGAGTTGCATTGACTGTCTTGTCCTTAAAAAATGGGAAGTCCAAAACCTATGCTTTCTCTTTTTCACCTCATAAGTATCTTCTTCTTCAATTAAAATGGACATAATTACAAAACATGCGGCACTAACAATACGTTTCCTTCTTGGGGCCATTTTGAATACACAACAACGTTTATTTTTTTATTAAGGCGGCGCCAGACATGCGACATTCGGCGAGTACCGAGCGACTGCTCGCCAAGTAGCAAGTAGTTGAGTTATTCGGCAAGGTGTGCGCGGAGTAATCACCAAATGACAAGCACCTAAACCAGATATTCGCCATATGTGGATGCGGATTCAGAGCGTTATACGGCCAATACTCGTTTCCTTTGATGTTGCTTCGAAAGACCGACACACAACGGGAACTACGCGAGCACCACACAAATACTAAAATTGGTCATCGGCAAGTAGCGATGAACCCGTCCACACACTTGCTACTTGGTGAGCAGTCGCTCGGTACTCGCCGAATGCCGCATGTCTGGCGCCGCCTTTAAATCTAGTAGTAGAGTAGAGTGTATAGCCGGATCACTGACAAATGTTTACGAACAAGCAGTTTCTGCGATTATTTAGTTGGTGAAAACAAATGTTAAAAAAATAATTACAAACGTTTGCAATTACAGTTCGTTCGGTGAATCTTTTCCCATGTATGAAATTATTCACATACTACTTTTTGTAGTACGTCTCTTTCCTACTCACAGAATCTAAACCCCCGAAATGAAACCGTTTGTTCCATTACAACATAATATAACAAACAGAGATAGCCATATGATGAATATCGGCAATAAGTTTAATGCGAATTTGTACGTTGACAGACCAAATGCTTTGTTTACATTTTTATTTCACATTTTTACTCATTTTTTTGCCCCTTGCATCTAAATTTAATTTAAAAGCAGTTGTTATAACGACTTACTTCACTCGAGTGTTCGAATTATTGTGGTAAGTAAATATTATTTATCTACTTATTATTTATTTACTTCGCAATGAAAACTAACCTTAAATTGACATTTCATCATGGTTATGGATAGAATTCCATCAAACTGAATTGTATGAAATATATTTTGCTGGAACTACCGCCATATCAATGTGAATTCAACGCTATTGAATTAATTTGGGCAAATTGCAAGTCATATTACAATAAATATATTGGTAAAGATAAGTATTCAGATAGCTCTGTTATAAATATGTGGAAGGAGGCACTGCAACAATGTCATCAACAAATTTAGGAAAAATGTGCTAAGCATACTCATGAGATTATAGAAAAGTGGTATGTCCCAGAGCAAAATATAGTTGATATTAGTATTCAACCAATTACCATAGGTATAAATACTGGTGATAGCTATGATTCTATGAGGAAAATCAAATTAAATTTATTGTATATATTTATGAGTCTTAAATATACATATTTAAAATATTTATTATTTATTTTAACAACCCAAAAGATTTCTATTTTTCATTGTTGAACCGTATGGGTGGGACGGCCCAATAGTAATGGTTGCTAGCCATAACACTAAAAAGGAAATATTTGCAAAGTTTCTACTGAGGAAATTGTTATTAATTCTAACTCTTATGCAAGTAAATTTGCGGAATAACCCTATAAAACTCTGGAATTCTAAAATTTTTTTGAAACTAAAGGTTTAGGTAGCATATTGCTAAATGGCTGTGAAATATTTACAAATATCTAGCTTCAATAATAAATAACGCACGCCGTCATTTTAGCCACATCCTAATTGAAACATCAATCTACGACCTACGTGTAATTTAATGTATTGATGTATTGCGTTTGTATATGAATGATGACGCATGGGAAAAGATTCACCGAACCAACTGTATTTGCTAATGATCGCAACTATTTGTTTGTAATTGTTTCTCTGGTGGAAACCCACCTTTGAGCTCTCGGACGGAGAACATATATCTTGTACTGATGAGGCGCAAATAAGCCAAAACCGGTCTACAAGCTATGTTGCTCCTTCTAATTGCAAACCAGAATGGTTGAAGTTAATTATCTTGTAGATATAGGTACCAACCCCGTTTGACTGTGAAGTGTAATTGAGCAGCCGTCGGTGTCTACAGATTACGAATTAGTTGTTGCTTTTTAGTTGAACGGTCACTGTTTTTGAAGAATATTTTCCAAAACTTATAAAGCGTTAGAATTTCTTCTTACTTTGAATTATACACAGCACTATTTTTTTAATGAAAAGTTGCGGTACATCTTTTACTTGGGCATCTATATACAGTTGATTCGATGAATATAAAATATATTTTTTAAAGATCACCATTTTTGTAAAATATGAACTCTATTTGAGAAGCAGTCTTTCACTCCGCCCAACTGATAATTCCATAAATGAGTAATATAAGACTTTTTCCTACGATCACATAGGAAAGTGACATATATCGCACTGTCTAGTTCTATGGAAAGTGGCCTTTATTCATACGCGTACGGAAAAAGCTGTCAAATGTATAATTTTTATTAAAATTGACCTCTGGCAAGCTGTCAAATATATAATTTCAATTAGATTTACCTATGTAATATCTAAATTTGAAGCGATCTATTTGAAAAGTAAAATTTTTGTCATTTTCCTGGAAAAAAATAATATAGGGCGCGGTCGAGGATCCAAACCACCTGTTATAATAGTAGGAAATGTAATCATCTTGAAAGTTATTTATGATAAGTATCTATGTACGAAGTTTGATGAACAATAATAATTTCACTAATGATATAGTTATTGTTAATTTTGAAATAAATTATGTTGACTTCAATTGTAACATTGTAGATCCCACCTCAAATGTCGATCAATTGTAATACAGAGATATTTTATTTGTCCTGTTTCTTCAATGTATTTAGTTACTCCCATGTTACTCCTATGTTTAGTGGTTAATAATCCAATTATGTAAAATGGAAAAGTAAAGTAATTTGTTTCACTGGAGATGAGAGTTATTTCATTAAATTGTTACCATCAGTATATATCAGCCGCCCAGATGCACTGAGAGCAAAATTCTGGACTGGAGAATTCTCTGATATCTCACAAATACATCGATCTTATTAAGAAAAATATGCGATAACAGTGACATCCCTACATCTAACCACAAACTAAAATTTTATTTGACAAAAAACCTTACGATTTTATATATACTTTATTCACAACTTCCCACGAATGAATATTCGAGTTTATGTCAACATTATAATTAGTGTCGTCACTAGCTTTTGATCAGTTCCCTTTTGTAAGTGTCAATGATAACAATGATAACGAACAATATAATTTACAC
>CAJUYI010000619.1:301-25031 GCA_910591695.1 Galerucella pusilla | reverse complement strand
ATTACGCGATCTGTATATTTTACAAATCAAAGAAACTTATATTATATTCAATATAGTCGTGGTGTCGTAGTCATATTTTTGTTTTTGGGTATGAGATAATTATAGGCATTGGCATTAGAACCATGTAAATTACTGCCAAGTGCAGCAGACTACTATTAAACTATTATTTAACAAAATTCATTTATTTTTAAAGTAATGTACACTTTTTCATATATTTTTTAACAATCTGAATGCCAAAAGCAATATTATAGTCATAGTGGATGATTATACTTTGATATTTGACTTACCAATAATTTTTTGAAGGAATTAGGATTCCATGTTCAACTTCGGACTTCATGGAAGTTGCAACGTTTTTAAGAATCTATCGGCCTCCAATGTGGATAACTTTTCTTTTAACAACAACAAGTTTTTTAGAAGGCATGGTTTTAGATCAAATTTAACACTCGCAGATAAACTAGCTAAACGTCTGAAAATATTCAAAAATCAAAAATATTCGACAGTAAATATTTGCTTTAAACACAACCCACAAAACATACAACTTCAAAAGTCCATAATAAAACTGCTGTGGGCATAAAACACCGTTTGTAACGCCAATGGCATGAATTTTTATTTCTGCGCAGGTCGGTTGGCTAACTTCAAGTGGCTTCTTCTTATGTGAAATGAAGTTTACTTGATTAACTATCCCTTGTGCTAGAACTATCTACATTAATAATTCAAGGATTTACTTTCACACTTTCAAAACTTTCTGTACGTAATTATGATGCATATTCCACCTGTCCCCATGTCCACTCAATAGTAATTCCTTTACATTGTCTAATTTGTATGTAATATTGTTTCTCGCAACGAACTGTTTAATGTCTGCCCAAACCAATCTATTGAGCCTCGGAAAATTTTCCAGCTAGCGTTGGAGTACCCCAGGATTGTTTTATGTCCAAATCTTTTTTTGGTATTTATTAATGATGTCACAGAATTGCAAATTAATGACAAATTTACTTCATTTCCAGATGACAGGATGTCATTAGTGTAACCTGGAGTAGTTCAGGCATACCAACTTGATGCGCCACAATTTAGGAAACACTTTAAAATCAATTCTCTCAACAACAGGAAGCGAAGTGCCTAATTATTTAAAAGACATAAACTTGACATCTAAAATATAATGTTTGTTATTATAAACGTACCACACTATTTTGTAATTGTCTCCCATGCTAATAGATCTTAGTAGTTGTCGCTGACTATTTTTGGAACAAAACAAAATAATAAGTTTTCCATAAAGTGAATACTTTAGAGATAACAATGTAAGATATATTTGTAGTATTGGTGTTTTTTTTTTTCAGAAAAACAAATCACGAAGCCGCTCCCAATTATCACTAATTAGCGATTTATCGTCTCCAAAAGATACTATTAAATGTGTAGACGAAAGAAAGTTCTTCGTGAAAATCTCAAAGATAATGGGAAGGTATACCGTATAAGAAATTATGTTGCTTCAAAATTCTGCTGAAATCTCTTATATTTACCACTTGTAAACTTTCCTTTCGATGCCTGAGAGATTCAGCCGCAGGTTAAACTAACAAATATCTATGACTAATATTTTTAGGTATATGGTGGCGAAAAAAGACATTTCACCAGGAGAAATAATTCTAAGTGAATTACCAATCGTTGTTGGTCCTTGTACAGACTGTAGAGTTCAATGTTTGGGATGCTACAAGAATCTGGAAGAAGAACCTTTTGTTAAGTAAGCTGTAAAAATGAGTTTGTCAATATGTTACCGTTAAAGTATACCTATAATGCAGTTATTTCATAGAATACCTAGTTATTCCATGAAATAACTGATCGTGTCCGCTAAAGTGTGTAATATGATATAAATTTGACACTTTAACTAGTTATTCTATGAAATAACTAGGTATTTCATAAATTAACTAATGGGAGACAATTAAACTGTAAATAAAAATTCATTTAAAATGAAATTAAACTATTAATAGACAATTAAAATGAAAAATAAGCAATTTATCTAATTTATGCAGGGTATAAAAGGTATGTATGGAAACGTACCATGAAATCATTTGCTACAATAAGGATTACTAAAATTACACTTGGAATTACAAAGAACATTATTTCTATAACAAAACCTTTTTTTTTGACACACTGAGTTTTACACGAACATTTTTTAAATCTCTGACCAGTACCTAATCTTTGAGCTGTAGCAACCGACCGGAGCGAAAATATTTCTACGTCCGGTACTTCGTCGAGTTCAATTAATTTTTGTTCGCAGACACTAAACTGGGATCGGGAATATAATCGTTTTATGCAGCCGTTTTTTGTGCCCAATTGCTAAACAAGTTCTCTCCCTATGGCCTGGAATAGTTCCTAAATGTAGTAGAGGTGGAAAGTAAATGTATTTGTCATGCGAGATAAATGATATAGAATATTTGATACTTTAACGGGCTGCAGATCTTTAATCTATGGTATAACTAGTTTAACCATGAAATACAAGAGACTTTTGGACCGATCAGTATTCCATGGAATAACTAGGTATTCTATAAAATAACGGATTTCATACTTTAACGGTAACAAATATATAACTTGGACGTCAATTTGTAATGCTATAAAAATAGACTAGAATTGGGATGTTATTCTTTAATACCCGTATGAAGGAATATTTTATAATATTAAGAGATCTGTATGTGTTGAGTGGAGAGGGGAGTCAATATTCTCCTAACACACACTCTCTCAATTACGATAATTCCTAGCACTCGCATAGGACATTACAGAGGCATAGTCGTAAATAATGGGAAATAAAATCTAAAACACTAAAATAACGAAAACATGAAGCAGAAAAATCGTAGTCCGTTAACGAATAAAAAGAGGTTCAAGAAATAGTTATATCGATGGAGTCATTGAGTGAAAATAAATTGTCCTATATAGTAAGAAATAAGAAAACACAATTAAACGCCCAAGCAAATACATGGGAAGAAATTCACAAAAAACCATCAGAAAAAGTAGCGAAAGAACTGCTCTCAATGAGCAGCAACAAACTAAGCACCATAACGGGGTTACTTAAGGGACACTTTCCCACATTGGAGCACCTGAACAAAATAGGGCTGTATAACGGAGACCTTACATGCAGAAGGTGCAAAAAGGATACCAAATCAGCTCTGCATATAGTATGCAACTGTTAGACGCTGGACCACAGGAGGCAGAAACTGTATGGTATACCCCAAATGACTCCAGAAGACTTCTACAACCAACCAGCGAATAACCTGCTAATACAGGGAACGGATTGGCTGAATAGACTGTAGTCAGAACACTAGGAGTATCCACAATAAGCCCAGGAAGCAGAGGTGGTGCCGGCGAAGGGACTGCTCCTTAAAAAAAAGAATTTAGAATTTAGAAAACACCGCTCTCCGGGAGGATATATTTTCTGTCCTCATTTCGCTTGGTTATTCTGTCATTTCAGTGACAAGGACACGGGGAGTTCTGTTCCCTGGACCGAGAATCGGCATCTGGTCTACTTGTGTTATTGAATAGATGAGGCTTTTACTTGATGTAGATCCATAGTAAGTTATGAAATCAAACAATTTTATTTTGTAAACTTTACATTGTAATTAAACATAAAGTGACGCTTTTCGCTAACACGTTTGAAAAAGCTACTGTGTTAGCGAAACGCGTCACTTTATGTTTAATTACAATGTAGATTTTACAAAATAAAATTGTTTGATTTCATAACTTACTTGTATTATCGTAATCACTTTCAATTATTTATATTTAATTTTATCATTTTGTACCACAATTTGAATACACTAAAATTCTTTTTAGGTGCAAATCTTGTTACTGGCCGTTATGTTCTCAAAATTGCTCGGGTATTGATAGCCGACTAGGACATTCTGGAATGGAATGTGCAATCCTGAGGAAAACCAATTCTGCGAAATTCTTAGATTATGATAATCTTTCGAAAATAAGATCTCGTCTTTGTGTGATTGTACCTCTGAGATGCCTTTTACTGAAGGAAGCAGATCCTAAAATGTACGATTTGTTGTTAACTATGGAACACCATAATGAACTCAGAAGGAATATTTTTGAAGTGTGGAATAATAACCAATTGAATGTTGTTAATACACTTATTTGCGATTGGGGATTGACTTGCTTCACAGAACAAGAAATACATACTGTATGCGGAATTTTGGAAGTAAGTAAGCAGTTATACATGGTGTTTTTAGATTTATCAATTTAGAAAGAGCTTGTGTATATTTTGATTAATGATCGCATGAAAGGTTTATTGGCAATTTTATTCAATCATTAAAATAAAATTAATTCCAAAAATTGGTTGAAAATAAGGATTTTTAGGGTAAAAACCAAAATTTTATATGCTTAATTTCTCGGTTTCATGAAAATTGAAAGAGAATTTTCCGTTTCAAAAATCTTTTTGCCCCCACTTTCTTCTAAGATACACACTACACCAACACTGACACTATAATCTTCAAAATTAAACAAATCAGGAGTAGGTACCTATACAGGGCTGGGATAAAGTATGGAACCAAGTAAATATCTTTCAAACGAGAAGAACGATATTTATGAAAATTTTCAGGTAAGTGCAATGGAACAAAATGCATCTGATGTACTTTTTTTTGTTAATAATATACTTCCGGTTTAACCGGAAATGTCATCAACTTCTTTCATTTACATGGGACACCCTATATATTTTTACAGATTTTGAAAGAGCTTGCTATTTTGAATTCATACATACTGAGTTTAGTGTAAAAAAAATTGTTGAAACGAGGAGTAACTCACTGTTGGTTGTACAATAGGTGTACATTTCATTATTTTCGAGTAATGAGAAAAAAAAATACTTTAAATGTTCAAAATGCTCGTTGTTTATTTGCTGAAAATATACCATCCTATTAACAAATTCTTGAGTCCCTCTTTCCAAGACTTCTTCACGTATTAGTTCATATTCATCAATAATTCCTTGTCTCAATTCCTGTAAGTTTGTCTCTACGTCCAATCCATCGATTTGAAAAATTCGCATCCAGAAAATCCCTAACCCGTCTTTCGTAGTGGGGAGGTGCTCCATCTTGTCGAAACCAAATATTTTGTGGTAATTGCGCATTCTGTTGAAGTTCAGGAATAATTTCGTTATTTAGTAGATTCAAATACTTGTCACCATTCAAGTTTCCGTCGATTAAAAATGGGCCTACTATTTTCGACTTCGTCTTGGAAAGAGTGACTCAAGAATTTTTTAATAGGATGGTAAATTTTCAGAAAAGAAACAACGAGCATTTTGAACATTTGAGGAATTTTTGTTTCTCATTATTCTAAAATGATGAAATGTACACCTATTGTACAACCAACAGTTTAAACAATTTTTTTTACACTAAACTCAGTATGTATGAATTCAAAATAAACTCTTCCAAAATCCAAATCCAAAAAAAGTATATGAAGTGTAACATTTAAATTAAAGAGGTTGATGGCATTTCCGGTTAAACCGGAAGTATAATATTGACAATAGTACATTGTTTACCGGGTAGGAAAAGCTTAACATTCCTGGACGACTGTGAAGATTGCTAAGTCGAGGCGCAAGCCGAGACTTAGCAACACAGAGTCCAGGAATGTGGCTTTTCCTACGAGGTAAACATACTATTTTTCCGCAAATCGTTCAAAATTCGACAGATATTGATTGATTTAAAAAAAAACGCGATAATTTTATTCCCAAATAAATGGTGCTTTGAAATGCCTAATAAAATTACTTGGGTTACTATGGAAACGTATTGAGGTTGAATTGCCAAACTTGACGCTTATAAATTTAATTGCTGGTGTTCTCGAAAGTAAAATGATAAGTGATGATGAAATTTCCATTCCTGGGACTCCTCCAGAGCTGGTTGAGGCAGTGAATACTGCTTCATTAGAATTATTGCCAAAGAAATCAAGAGAAAAGTACGAAAATGCATACAGACGTTTTATGGATTATCGCATGAGTAAAAATACGAGTTCTTTCTCAGAAAATGTTGTAATGGCATACTTCCTAGACCTTTGTTTAAAGATGAAATCTTCAACATTATGGGCCAATAATTATTCAATGCTGAAGTCAACCCTTGCACTTAAACACAATGTAGATATATCTACATACTCAAAACTTCGTTCTTTATTGAAACGGCAAGCTCAAGGTTATAGGGCAAAGAAATCTAAGATTTTAACGAAGGAAGAAATTGAAAAATTTATCCAGGAAGCTCCAGATAAAGAAAATTTAATGATTAAGGTAATTTACAAGGTTTTAATTTCTATTTAGATTATAGCTTTATTTATTTTTTAGGTGGCTGTAATATTTGGTATTTCTGGGGGCCTGTAGAATGGATGAGTTAGTCCGAATGACTACACGGTATAGAAGACTTAGAATCTAAGCTCTTAATCAGCATACCTGATTCGAAAACCAACAAACCAAGATCATTTGTAATTAATCAGTTCTACTTGAATGTTTATCGAAAGTATGTTTCGTTAAGACCAGAAAATATGAACAGTGAACGATTTTTCTTTAAATATCAAAGCGGAAAGGGTTGTAGACAAGTGGTAGGAATTCATCAATTTAGAAAAATGCCCAAAAGAGTTGCTACTTATTTGAACTTGGTAAATCCGACAGAATATACTGGTCACTGCTTTCGTCGGTCTTCTGCAACAATATTGGTTGACTCTGGTGCCGACATAACTAGTTTAAAGAGGCATGGCGGATGGAAGTCATCAAACGTTGCTGAAGGATATATCAAAGAATCGCTTAACAATAAGGTTGACGTGGCAAATAAAATTTTCACAGTACAAAATATTCAACAAAATGACCCTACCGCCCTGCATGTTGTCCAAAATGTTTCTCATAGTTCTAAGAGTGTTCCTCCAATGTTCAATAATTGTACTAACTGTCAAATTACTGTAAATATAACAAATTGATCTTAAAAATGTATTCAGCAATGACTTGATGTTTTCAAAATATAAATTAATTCCTTATAAGCAATGTGTTTTCAATCATTTATGTAGAACACTAACAACTGTACGGAAATATCATTTCCTCACAGTAAGGAAATGATATTTCCTTACAGTAAGGAAGTCCTGACTTTTTCTTCAAGAAATTTTGACAGGAATGTCAAAATTTCCTAGCGATTTGCGGAAAAAAAATGTACGTCAGATGCATTTTGTTCCATTGTACTTACCTGCAAATTTTCATAAATATCGTTTTTTTCGCTTAAAAGATATTTACTGGGTTCCATGCTTTATCCCAACCCCGTAAAAATCAACAGGTGGTAGTGACAACTGTGATAAAATTTATACCAGTAGAACTTTTAAAATATTGAAAACTAGAATTTCAGAACACAAACGTAGCTATGACAACAAAAAATGTCAGTATAACTATCCAAACCATTTATTAACAAACCAACACACTTTCAATTCAAAGGACTATGCTTCCAGATTATGGAAAATAAAAGACCACTCAAAGTCGGATATTATGATACCAACTTGAAAAATAGAACATTTGATAACATTGCGCCAATGTTGTAATTTAATTAATAAACCCATAAAATCAGTTTAATTGTCAGACATTTTCGATTCAATTACATAATCTAACCATTCAAAAGGTATCCATAGATAGATAGATATCCATCAACCAGATTACTAAATACTGTAATTGACGCTCCTGATCGAACTATACCTAATCATGAAGAAATATAATGATGCAAATTATATTCAGTTATATTATATTATAACAGTGCTTTTTATGTCTCGCAAGGGAAAACACTCATCGCCATCAAAATATATATAACACAAAAACCGGCTGCGGCTATCAAAAAAATATAAAAATTAAACAAAACCCGGCTTCGGCCATCCAAAACAATTTAATAAAACAAAAAGGCGTCTTTAGCTACCAAAAAAATATAAAAACCAAAAACCGAAGAATGAGGTCCTCAGGCGATGCCTGTGGGGGGAAGGTGGAGCGCGTAAGAGGGGATACTCTAAGAATTATACATTATCTTTCAGTATCACCCTTTACGCCGGATTTATTACCTACATACATTTCACAAGCATTTTTGTATTAACAGTTAATTTAACATCTAGCATATAAAAAAATCTTTTCCGCATCCATATCCTATTTTTTTTAAGAGTTACCGATGCCAACAACTACACTACAAAATACTACAAAGAAAAAACAACATATAAAAATTAACTCAAAATTAGGTCGGTTCAACCCTGTCTGGTTTTATTTATTCATTTCTTATCTCCTTACTTGGTGGAATCAGGTGGAATATGGAATACAGGTTTGTTTACGTATTTTCTCTCTGTCTCTATTTTAAAAATAATATCATTAATTGTGAGTTCATTATAAAAGTCACAACATTGGCGCAATGTTATCAAATGTTCTATTTTTCAAGACGAATATGTTGGTATCAAAATATCCGCATTTGAGTGGTTTTTTACTTTCCATAAGATGGAAGCATAGTACTCAAATCGTTAAAATTAAATCTTTCACAAGCACTGGAGATAAATAAAAACAAATATGCCAGGTAATCTTCTTAACGACCATTCTTCCTAATTAAACTTATTTACCCAGTACAGGAGGGATTGTTGTGAATGAATTTCAAGGTAAATCTTTAATTAAAGAACTTTTTTGGCATTTTATTTCCAGTTTAATATTTCTCTTTTTTCAATTAAATTAAAAAATTCTCATTATACCGTCACCCGTTTGATAAAGTTAATGTGTTAGCGAAACGCGTCACAAGTTTAAGTTCAGATATAATGAAGATTCAATTAAATTAAATTTTTATTTCATCGTGTCAAAAGAAGTTAGCATAGGAAAAGATGAATATTCTGTCTTATAACATTTTGGTTAGATTTTTGGTAAGTGGGTCTCTCTATTTTGACTCACTTTGATATTTAATACGTATTGTATGTTCTAGGTAAACTGTTTTGAAATTGGACAACAAGATCGAGGTATTCGAGGTCTTTATCCTACAGCATTTCTAATGTCTCATGACTGTGTACCAAACACAAATCACAGTGATGAGGAAACAATTTATCAACTAACTGTTAGAGCTGCAACAAAAATTGCAGAAGGGCATCCAATCACTATAAGTTATGCCTATACTTTAGAGGTAGGAATTCAATGAATTATAAACTGTCCATCTCAGCCGTTTTTGAAATGTTTTGAGAACAAAGTAAGGTTTTTGTCGATTCTCTTTGTAATCCTGAAATTTTTTATGTTCATTAAGTTTTCTTCTACTTCTATAAGACTTTCAAGTAATCTTCCCATTATTTTCCAAATAAATGAGAAATTTTTTTTAACTCGAATAACCTCTACACTGCCCAAGACATAAACTTTTTCAATGCTCCTTTCACACACTCAGAATCAACTTTTGTGTTTTCTATAGAAACACAGCCGCAGGCTCCGATAACAGTCCCCATTTATTTTTTTAAAAACTTTTCCAAACCGCTTGCTCTATCCAACCTCATAAGTTTCCCAATCAATGGCGCAGCTCTTTTCTTATTCCAATTAAAAAAACCTGAGGCACAAGATCTTCGAAGTATTATAAAACTATCTGTTTACTCTATTATGTATACCTATATCACTGACTTGACGCAAACCTACAAGGAACAAGTTTTTTTGTCATAGACACAATACACTTTTCATCAAAACCCCCCCCCCCAGACTCAAAATATTGTCTCTACCCTCCCCCCAGACACAAACTCTGGATGCGCCACTGTCGGCATACTATTGTTAACCTCATCTTCAATAAGGTTAACTTCCTAGGTTTGTGCTTATTCCCTTCTATATCAAAGTTAATTAAATTATTAAAAAGCCTTCAACAGTTTTCCCTTATATTTCACTCAGTACATTGGAAACATCACATTCTTTGGATGAGACGTCAATACCTTCTCCTCTCCCATTTTTTTTTTGTTTTTTGTTTTAGAAGATCTTCTAATGCTGGAAGCACTGCAGCCTATTGGCTTATTGAACTCCAACATTCATTCCACCCATCCAGTTATCCCCGAACCATCGAGTAAACGATAGATATAGGTCCATTGGATGTGTGCCATATACTTCAGGTGGCACATTGGCTTCTCCGAATATTGTTTGTCTCCTAGAGTCCAATGCCTCACAGTCAGATAAGATATGGGTTACGGCCTCGGTCTCCATGCCACAAAGTATGCAGCTGAGGTCCCCGTTATATAACCCTATTTTATGCAGGTGATCTTTTACCGGGGTATGACCCGTTAGATAACCTGTAATAATTCTTAGCTTATCCTTTTGATATTCAGTAGTTATTTGGCCCGTTTTACACATGTTTCACCTATGAAGGTCTTACTGTGTACCTGCTTTGGAGTGTTCCTCCACTAAAGTCTATTTTGGCTTTGTACTCATTTTTGTATTTTCCTCCGGACTACCTTCTTTGTGGTCCCAAGATCTGGTTCTTGTCCAACATATGCTGTTGCTGAACCTCTTCTCGCGAGTTCATCAGCTTGTTCATTTCCAGAAACACCGTGCACCCACACTAATCTTACTTCAATGTGGTCTGCTAGTTCATTTAGTTTTTTCTGGCATTCTTCTACCAGTCTGGATGTTACCTTGCGGCTGTTTAAAGCTGCAAGGGCTGCCTGGCTGTCAGTTAGTATGTTTATCCTATGAGTGTCAGTCGTATGTGGCTACTATTTCATCCAACCCTTCCAATCCAGTTTTCTCTTCAGCGACTTCAAACAGATAGTCCAATAGCCCAATAATAAAAGCCGATAGAACAAGGCTTACCTTAATTATAAATAATATTAACCTCAACCAAATAAATCCCCATCCACCTCCACCTCATCCTACCTTTATAAAACGTCTTCCAGGGTTTCACACTACACTCATCAAACACAACAAACACCACACCCCAAATAAACCCATACGAAAAGTCTTCTTATAAATGATAAGGAAACACCCTTCGAGTTTAGGTTGCTCAGTAACTTCTGATACAACTTCGTAAATTCCTCTCTACTCCTTCATTGCATTATCTAGCTTCAATAATTGAATGTTCAAAGCTGTTCAAAACTGTTTTTTGTAGAATACAATGAAGAGGAGAGAACATCTTTTATACAACAAATTCTTCGAGTGTTACTGTAAAAGGTGTACAGACCCGTCAGAGCTTGGAAGTTATAGCAGTGCTCTTCAGTGTCCAAAATGTCAAAGTGGTCTAGTTCTTTGTGACGATCCGTTAAATGCTCACTCATCCTGGAGCTGTACAAATTCATCAAAAAAATGTCCTGGATACACTATTAATGCAAAATCAATGAAGCTATTGTTGAATAGGTGATATTTTGAAATGTATACTCAAATAACTAATGATGCTTTTAATGAATTAGTTTAAGACGCTCCTTGCTTCAGGTTTGATGTATTTGGCAATATTAAATACTGGAGATCCCCCTCGGTTTTGCTCGGTAGTACTCGTCGTAACTTCTTGAAAAAGGTCCCATTCGAGTCATTTACATATACATAGTCGACCTTGATTGTGAAACTATTCACTTGGATTAATATGAATGTCAACATCTTTAGATTTTACCCCTGATTTTACCTAATATCCAGACCTACATATAGCCTAGCCTAGATGTTTTCTATAGTAGTTGGAAGAATATTTTTCAAAAAAATTTTTACACACCCCCGTAACTAACTAGTATTGTGAGTATATTTTATGGTGTTCACAATTATATTATACAGGGTAACTTATAATATTATTTTACCTACTCCTTATTAAGATACTAAACGTTAAAGTGAAAAATATAAAATAGTTTTTTTAACATTGAAAATTAAGATATTTTTATATGAAATCTTTATTAATAATTATTAACATCATTAACGTACCAATACCTACCTATATTACAAATAGTCAGAGTTAATTATTACTATTCCCACACTTTTCCAGTAACTTCTGGAATTACCATCTGGTACCATTATCATTCAACTTGGGTATCTATCAATCACATAATGTATGGCTTTCAACAAAACAAAGCTTTGTTATTTGCAGCTGACGATCTCAAATGTTTTGAAGAAGTTAATAATAATGATGGTGCTTTAATTTTACAATCTGATTTAAATAGCTTATTAAATTGGCGTACTTAATTTGGTGTTATATTATATTCCTCACTCACTTATAAGCCCCCTGTTACTGCTGTTATTCAAAAGTCTATGAAATGTTAGGTTTTATAAAAAGAGGACCATTTGTGATTTTACTAATTGAGTCTCTCTATTGCTCTCTAGTCAGAACACGCCCAGATTATTGTCCACCGCATTACATTACTCATAAAGCGAAACTAGAAGCTCAATTCTTTTAAATACATTGCATTTAAAATACTTGTTCACTATCGTTATGATTAGAGCTCTTCTTAAACATCCCTACCCTGGAACTTCCCATAAAACAAAGCTTTTCAATGGAGTAGACTCAAGTTTCTCTGTATATTTAGTTGTTCCTCCTTGTCTTACTATGGTGCAAACCTTTCATGTTTCATTTCATAGGTACAACTATGCAAGGAATCGTTTTCTCCCTAGAACAATCAAAATTGGTAACTCTGCTGTTGAGATTTCAATGTTTAATGTATCAACTTTCAAGTTTAAATAACATATGCTAAAGCTTAAACCTTGATATTTAAAAAAAAATTTGATTGTTGATTGTTGTGTTATTACTCTTCTTACATTTGTTCAACTTTGTAATCTTTGCTGTATTTTTAGTTTTTTCTTTTACTATTTTACTGATGAATTCAATACCTGATATTTATATTTTTTTCCATTACTTATGAATCAGCCTGTATAAACTATTATTTATAGAAAATGTTTTCAGAATAACTCAGGAAGTAGATCAAATAGATCACAATGATGTCAAATCCATGGAACTTTTTTTAGATAAATACAGAAATGTTCTTCATCCCACTCATTATTTATGTTTGGGAATAAAAATTATCCTTAGTCAAGTATATGGAAAAATAAAAGGATACTTAATTTATGAACTAAGTCATGATATTTTAGAAAGAAAAATTGAAATTTCTAGAGAAGTATTGAACGTATTGGATATTATAGAGCCAGGATATTCACGAATACGAGGTAAAACTATCTAGTAGCTGGATTATTCAGGATTAAGTGATAGATACATCAAAAGAGTAAAACGAAATACTGTTTTGGACAAATTTCCTCCCATCATAGGCGTATGACAAAATTTTTGAAATGGGATTCATTTTTGTGCAAAAATCTCGATTTACCATGAGAGTACCATACAATTTCTGAATGGGAAACAGTTATTTGCGAAAATCTCTATCTGCCATGGACGTAAAATAAAATATGTGTAGGGGTTTCATTAATTTGTGAAAATTGCCACACATCATGCACATTTTTAAAGGGGTTAATTTATTGGGACAATTTGTTTTAAACTATAATTTTTATTCATTGAGTTATGGTAAATTATAGTGAAGAAAACTGGTGATTCGAAACACCAAAAATATTTTGTTTTCCAAAAGCTTGTGTTGAGGTAAATATTTCAACTCAAATATGCTGTGGAAGTAAGAATATTCGTCCTGTCCCGTCCCAAGAACGATATGCGAACGGTTCTATCGCTGATTGGAAGGAACCTTTTATGTCGATCACAGTTCGTTATCGGTCTGGTGAACTATTGTAAATTAAGAATTGTATGTGTGCAACCATAGACTTAACATAGGACAACTAGACTATCAAAAAAAGGTAGAACGTGTCGCGGGACACACGGTAGGAACTTTAGTTCCTTTTAAGCAAAAATTATGTAATACATCTGACGTTATAGATAAACAATTTGCATATTCCTCGGTGGTCGAGTAGTAAACAAACCAGACTCTCACGCGGTAGACCCGGGTTCAATTCTCCGTGAAGCAGTTTTTTTTTAATTGTTAATTTTATTTTTAAGTAATTATTCTGCTTAATATTAATAACGATAACAGGTAGATGTTTGAAATATTTAGCAGAATATACATTATTATAGATAATGGTACGGTACCCTTCATGAGGGAGTCCGACTGGCAACATCTACTTATAACAGCATCGTATATTTAAAAAGGGAACCCGTAGCATTGTACAAATTGGACATTCAAGAACTGTACGTTTACCACAGAAAAATTAGTGGAAACATAAAATTTAATTGTTAAATGTTTCATTTGAAGTTATATTACAGTTTATAGAAATTTTTATTTTCAAGATTTTTTCTTAAGTGGCTCGTAGAAAAAATATGCTGTTCGACTCGTGTGGATTGTCCATATCGCACTTGAACGATTAAGCACTCCGCATACGGCGTCGTACTCAAACTTCGTCCTCAAGCGATATGGCCATCATATCCACACTTGTTGCACAAACTACTATTTCTATCAAAATATTCCCTTTTACATTTAAAAACAACCTGCCAAATCCAATCCAATTTTACGAGAGGAATCTACATGCAAACGTTGTTATTACCCTTAACGTTCGAGATGCTTATACCATTATTTGCGCGATCGTATTGAAATAAATTCCGAATAAAATAATTTGAATTTTTTCGAAATTAACGAAATGTCAAAAGTGACATTTATACTTCTCGATCAGTTTAAAATATATTTTGCATTTTGATGAAATTGTTTTTATGCTATTTATTACTTTTCGACGTCTGAACGGTAAGTAAATCAATTACCGACGTGTTAAACTTAGAAACCAGTAAACACAACCTACCGTCCTGACAACCGATGCTGTAAATAAACAAAAAAGATCAATCACGCAAAAAAAATTATGGAAATAATAGTAAAAATTTATCCGAACAAATTCAAGTAGATCACCGGCACTGCGAATACCAGCTTTGCATAGAATTTTAATGTAGCATCGGTGGTTCAGTGGTAGAATGCTGTCCTGCTACGCGGGCGGCCTGGGTTCGATTCCCGGCCGAAGCATATCAATCGCTGCTTCGTAAACGAGAGAGAGACTCAGGAGAGAGCACACGCACGCAAGCAAGGCACATAACGAAGCAACGTAACATAACGTAACGTAACGGTCAGATCTTTTGCGTCGCGACCCCCTGTCGCTCAAACCTAACCTGACGTAAAGAACTAAAGTTCCAAAATATTATTAATTTATGCTACTTAAAAGTATAGGAATAAATAACCTAATTTAGATGTATTTTCAGGAGTAACTTTATATGAACTACATGCACCACTTATGATACTTCTAGCAAGAAAGTTAACAGAAGAGTCCATACCGAAAACAGAATTGAAACAACGTCTAAAAGAAGTTTTCAGATGTCTTACAGAAGCAGCCGTTATTCTAAGTTACGAACCCAAAAATTCAGCAGAAAGCAACATGGGAAAAGCGGCAGCAGAAGCCCTTATACAAATTAAAGATTGGCAAAAGATTGTGGGAAAGTTTTAAAAATTTAATTTCAATATTTTGATTGGTCCATTCCAAATTGCGACATTCTAATATGTAAGATTATTTATGTGGTTTGCATGGGAAAATTAAATAATATTACTTTATACTAGTAGTAGTTTTTCTGCTACAAATAATGTAATGATAATTTTTTAGAACTAAGTTGTTAATAGTACCTAAGTTGTTAATAAATGTTGTGATAAAACTATAAAAATATTTTTCTTATTTGACAGTATTTCTTACCACTTTTTTCATTTGAATGACGCTAAAAACTGTCAGAAACATTTGAGTACAGTTCTGTATTGTTGACGCTTTAGAGAAGGTACGTTTATGTGAAAACTATCCAAGCAATTTATCATTTGCAAACTTATTTTACAAAATGGCTTCAACCGAAAGTGATGCACCCAGATCCTGAACCTATTTCAAAATCTATATACGCTAAGCAGAATACCTAGAGCGAAATACAGAGAATTAGCTGCAAATTGAGAGAATTGCTGCAAAGCAAGGTAGACCAAAGATTTATGAAAATATTCAACAAGACATAATTTTGTCGGCAGTAGAAAATTCACCCTCACTGTACACTTGTACAGGGTTTCTCATTATATTTTGACTCCCCCTTATTTTCATTAATTACGGGAATACAAAAAAAAGTTTGAAATAAAATTTCATTATTTTAGCTGTACCGACCAAAAATGCAACAACAGGCTGAATTTGTATACAGGGAGTGCCCAATAAAACAATCAAAATAACAATACATTAGGTATTTTCCATATATTTCAAATCAAATAAAATATTATTTAATATCACAGGGATGAACCCTTAGATAAGTTTTACAATCGTACAAAATCGATTAACCCACCCAGCACCAAATATTTCAGGTAAAAAAAAGCAGGTATAAACGGTGAAATTCAAACGGAACTCGAAACGACCGTGACGTCACTTCGCATATATATACGTCTCAGTTCGTTGGCGTCATATCGATTTTTCGTTGTTGTTTGTTGTTTCAGCTTTGTGTAGGAGTGAAATTGTGACGAAATCTCATAATTTGTTTTTTGCTTAGTAAAATAGTATTTTTGATTAGTGTTAAATAGTTATGATGACCGCCGAATGCTTTGTTAAAGCTTCCACGAACAATTTACCCTCTGTGGATATGTTTATGGTAATGGATTACATAAAAAGGGACGAATGTTTTAATTCAGCTGAAATTAGAGGTGCAAAAGCAGCAATGTAAGTATTTAATGTAAAGAATAATTATTGTCTTTTTATTATACATGTAAACGTCCCTGATGAATAAAAACAAAGCTGTTTAAAAAAACGTTTGAGGAATTGTTAAATAAACTAAATATTATAATACTTACACTTGCCTCATATTAGGTTGAAATCTACCTCACAACCTCTAGCATTGACAATGAACATTTGGTTTCTAAGATTCCAAGAATAAAGATGTTAGTCAATACTAACAAAAATATAAGGATATTTTGTTTACTTATAATATCAATATTGTTGGTAAATTGTTAAGTATGTTTTTTCAAGTTGTATAATTGAATACATGCTTTAATAACTTTTAAGAATCTTCTAGAAAATTTCTAAACAATAATGCACAAAACACCAAAATATGTGGAACAACATCCCGTTTCATTATTATTTTTCCACCCATCAATTTTTAACGTACATAATTTTCCATGTCTTCTTCCAGCTAAATAAACATTTTATTAATGATAACATAACCTAACGTAATTTACCTTTTAACTTACTTTAAAGTGGTCTTCACAACAACAAAATTCACTCTTGGATTTGGGCATATCACATCTTGCTGTTTTAAACCATCGTTTTTTACGCTCATACTCTTGAGGCACACGAACAAATGTTTTGTTTGGTTTACTTTTAGAAGTGCTTTTACATCGGGGCACAAAACACCACTTATTCTGAGACCCGTACATAGCCATTCACTTATGTACTTATTCAAAAACTTAAAATTTTAGTCACTAACTTATTGTTACGCACTTTTCGTTTATAACCACGTAAATAAAATTACAACACGCGCGAATCAGGTATAACACAATACTGCTGCCAGCTGCGCTGCACTGTTCATATGCGGTGTGACGTCAGACCACCATAACCTTGAGAAATCCCGTTTTGGCGCGAATTTCTAGCGTTTGAATTACTATAGGTACTATAAGATTTATAGGTACATTAACTACCATTTTTTCTATTTTCCAAAAAACATGAAAATACCCAGTAATATCTTCGTTTCAAATTTTTTAGGTGGTAGTGCTCTATGCTGCTTCCATATCATACTATTTATGTTTTCCACATACATTGAGAATGGATCTACTTTTTCGTCTGCAGTATAATCCTTTTTAGTATAAGCAGTGACGGCTGTATCTGTATCTGTAGAGTGGGGAGGGTGAGTGTGTAGGCTCACAGCACTTAGGCCACATGTGACCCATTGTACATCCTCCCGAGGAGTTGTCCTCCTAGGTCATTGTCCATCCTGTCCTTCTCAGGAAGGTGGTCAGGTCACTAGGAGACATCTCCATTAGCAGTGACGGCTAATAATAGGTTAATATTTGTTTCATTTTGAAATGTCAGTTTCGTAGCCACCTATGGCTACCCTTTTTATAGTACCATCCGTCATTATAGAACAAAACTAATGCTACACAATGTTACATATTTGTAATCAGGAAATGCAGGGATACTGAAAACTATAAGAAAATACAGGTTGTCCCATTTGAAATATTGAAGATGCATTTTATTGGGCTCTCCCTGTATACAAAATTCAGTCTGTTATTACATTTTTGTTCGGTACAGGTAAAATAATGAAACTTTTATTTCAAACTTTTTTTTGTATTCCCGTAATTAATGGAAATAACTGAAGGTCATAATATAATGAAAAACCCTGTACAGTGTGAGGATTATCTAGAGATTTTGGTATTGGAAAGTCTTCAGTATCAAACATCCTTATAAAGTACGTCTTATCCATAAATTAACCGAAGAACTGAATGCTACGAGTATATGATGAACCAAAATAACAATTTCATTGATTGATAACGTTTTTTTTGGATGAGGCAACGTTCTATTTTAACGGTCATATTAACCGGCAAAACACCCGTTATTGGTCTGATGAAAATCCACACTGGATGCAGGAGTACCATACACAAAGACGACAAAAAACCAACAAATGGGGTGGTATTGTGAGATATACAATAATTATTGGTCCATATTTTATGGATGAAAATTCAGCATAAGCATTATTATATCTGGCTCTCCTACAATATACAATAATTCCCGATATGATCCAGCTTTTTCCTGATATTCAAATACCCAATAATTTAGGCCTCATAATCTGGTTTCAACAGGATGGCGCACCGCCACATTTCGTAGTATCTGTACGCGATTTTTTAAACAGAACTTTTCGATAACAGTAGATAGGAAGAAGTGGACCAGTGGAAAGGCCCGCTAGATCACCTGTTCTGAGCCCAATTAGACTGCTTTTTATGGGGTTATTCAAAATCTAAAATCTACACAAACATCCCTGGAAATATTCGATCAGTGTATAACGATGAATCATAGCTTCCTGTAATAATTGTCATATTTAAGTAAAGCTTGTTATAAATAGATGTTAAGGAATAATATTAGATTATTATGGGCCGTTCGCACCGATTATCCTAAAAAGTCACTTAGCTAAGTGACACTTATAATTTAAGTGGAACTTCGTTCGCGCTGTACCTCCCTTAACTAAGTGGAAGGTTCCATTTGACAACACCGCAATTCTTAAAATATTTTTTTGAAAAAGAAGATCTTTTCAGGAATTAAAGGCAGTCGTTTAATCCAGTTTGTTCTATGCGTTTAATATTAGTTGGTGTCATCTTTGGTTTTGACGTTTTGATAAGTATTTTTTCTTCCGAGTCATTTAAGTAGTTTAAATATGAGCGGAGAAGAAAGATCTCGTGGAATAAATTTCACAACACGTGAAAAATCATTATTATTAGATATTATTAGCAAGTATAAAAATGTCATACAAAATAAACAATTTCAATTTCTCCAAGAAAATTGAGAGCAGTTTCCTTCGTCATTCTAATAGCCGTTTGCACCAATAGAAGCATAAGCTTAGAATAGCTATGGCGAGTTTAAAATTTAAGGGTCGCTTAGGGCCATTCGCACCGATTATCCTAAAAAGTCATACTTAACTAAGTGACACTTATAATTTAAGTGGAACTTCGTTCGCGCCGTACCTTCCTTAACTAAGTGGGAGGTTCCATTTGACAACGCCGCAATTCTTAAAATATTTTTTTGAAAAAGAAGATCTTGTCAGAAATTAACCAATTAACGGCAGTCGTTTGATCCAGTTTGATCTATGCGTTTAATATTAGTTGGTATCATCTTTGGTTTTGACGTTTTGATAAGTGTTTTTTCTTCCGAGTCATTATAGTAGTTTAAATATGAGCGGAGAAAAACGATCTCGTGGAATAAATTTCACAACACGTGGAAAATCATTATTAATAGATATTATTAGCAAGTATAAAAATGTCATAGAAAATAAACAATTTCAATTTCTCCAAGAAAATAGAGAGCAGTTTCCTTCGTCATTCTAAATCTAAGAAATAACGTCTAAGGATCGAATGTATGAAAATAATCGTTCCTTATATATATAACTGTCTGGGGGTATGCCGTATTCAAGTATATCAATTATTCCTAAATCGTTATCATCTTCCAACATTTCCATTTCGATAAGACAAATTACAAATACAAAGATCTACCATCTACCAAAGCACAATTTACTCAAATATAAACTGTCATAAATCAACTTCAAAATTAGTATTTCGAGGTTAAGTGGAACTTTAGCCGTGGATATTCCGAGCTTAGTTAAGGTATCCTTAACGTCGCGTTAAGGGTGCCTTTAAATACGGTGCGAACGACTAAGTGACACTAAGTGGATTTGAGTGACACTTAACGTAAGTGTAACCGGTGCGAATGGACCTATAACGCCTTAAAAATTTGAAAATTACTTAGGGCCAACTGCAACGTTTTTTCTTCTTAGTAATACTTTCATAAGTAAAACTTTATTCATTAAGTAAAACTTGTTGTAATTCAACTGCACCGTGTCTTATTTAGCTATAAACAATATAAAATATAATCAAGTACATAAAGAGCTGCGTCTTCTAGTGATTTATGACCAGTGTTCATGGATAAAACTATCGATCTGTAGAAATCTGACTGCTTCTTTTCGTAATCGACACTTTAAAAAAAAATTGTATTCGGATAGGGTGTTATAAAAATCTTGTCTGAGAATTATAATTCTAGGAACACCAATTTCAATTAATTCCATTCTGTTAAGGTCATCAAAAAGCTCTATATCCATTATTAATTCCATTTTGTTCGATTTTATAAACTAACCTGTCTATATTTTGATAATTTTGTCTGCCAATTGCCAAGACATAACCTTACTCTCACATACGTAGGACTTAAGTGGAACCTACAATTCGACTTACTTTAAGAACGACTTACGACGCGGTGCAGTCACACATAGGTATTTCCTAAGTCCTACTTAAATGCTTGAGTAACTAGCAGCGGTGCAGTTGGCCCTTAGAGCTTCTGAACGGATGATATCTACCTTGTAATGCAAATACGCGGAAACTGGTCTATAAGGTGATATCGTTATATCTAATTGCATCTTGCAGATATACCAGCCCCGTTTAACTTTGTAGGTAGTATAATTAATTGTCTGTCGGTGCATATAGCCCGAGAAGTAGATGTTTGTTCTCAGTGAACGCTCGCCTTGTATATTCATAGAGATACTACAGATAGAGGCAATATCCAGCTTGGAACCCATCAGCATATAAGAGAGATAGAAAGATGGAGGTTTATGCTCTCTTTCTCTGATAGTGTTTCGGCTAGAATTTCATTCCATAATTAATTTAATTATTAGCAAAAAACGTGGCAACGGCGCGCGACGGTCGTATCGGTGAGATAAAGAGGGTGGCGGCGAATATAGACTGATTTGTTTTAGTTTTTTTTCCTTTGATGGTTTTCGCCGGTATACTTGGACTATGATTTTTTTGAGTTGTTATTAGAACTCCGAGACAGCAACATTGTTAAGGGGCATCTACCAAATTCGACCTTGCACAATTATGCTTTGTATATTTTTTTGTTTCCCTACGTCCTCACGGTTAAGTTCACATAACGAAAATTTTATTAGAAATATGAAAGCTCCGCAACATGTAGGTAGCCAAGCGGTCCACGCGGATTTTGGTTCACGTACATCGTCAGTTTATGGATCCTTATATATTTCTGGTTACACAGCGGCAAAGCGTCAGGGCCAGTCAACCCGTCGAACCCTTTCAACTTTATCCGTGCAACCAGTTATTCACTGTCGAATTTCTCGTTTATAATTTTAAATTTTATTTCTCCTCAAAATTTCTTTCTTTCTGTCGATCTGGCAACACCTTGGAATAATTTACTGCGACCAGGTCTAGAACAACTCTTTTTTCGTACAATATTTATGACCAGATATCTACTAAATAACCTATTTACTTGTTCTTTTTATATTTTACTCACTCTTTTCCTGTTTTTTAATGCACATGCACTGAGCTTACACATTTAATAATTGCCTGAGGTATTTGTAAATTATTAATTCTCACAACAAACTCCGAAAATTTGGATAAATTGTTGGCGAAAAATCAATTTATTTATTCTCACTCCTATTAGGAGATCTCAATGGAAGAGTCGGGGTACAGGATGAAAAATCGAGAGATGTTATAGGAAAATTCGGTGAAAATGTGAGAAATAACAACGGCACCAGAATAATTGATTTCTGTATTCAGAATAACATGCTAGTTATGAATGGATTTTTCCAACACAAAGATATCCATAAGTATACTAGAGAGGTAAAAAGCAGAAATGAAAAATCGATTATAGACTATGCAGTGATTGACAGGAGATATGGAAGAGAAATAATAGATGTTAGGACTAAAAGGGGACCAGAAATAGGCAGCGACCACTACCTTGTAGAAATAAAGGCGAAGCTGTTAGTACAAAACAACACAAACAACAGAGGACAATTTCCAGCATCCAAAGGTAAAACGCAGGAAGCGATAAAAACATATAGGCTAGCCAACAAAGAAGTAGCAAACAAATACAGAGAAGAAGTATACAAAATACTCCATGAAACAGAAAACGATCAGAGAAATAGCATAGAACAGGTCTGGAGTTGGTATAAAAACGCACTAATACAAGCTGCAAAGGATATATGTGGAGTGACAAAAATTTGCAGGAATAGACTTGAAAATGACTTCATGGTGGACAGAAGAGGTTAAAAGAGAAGTTAAGGAGAAAAAATCAAAATGGAAGCAATATTTGAGGGAAGGTACACCAGGCTCTTATAATATATACAAAGAACAAAGGAAGAAAGTGAAAGATATAATAACGGAGGCAAAGAGACAATCATGGGAGCAGTTTGGAACAAAAATGGAAAATGACTACCACACCAACCAAAAGCTGTTTTACAGAGTTTTGAAAAACGCAAGAACGGGAGGCAAACAGGCTAATATCAAGCAAATAATGGATAAAGAAAATAATATTCTAACGGAGGAAAATGAAATAATGGAAAGATGGAGGCAATATTTCCACGAATTGTTAAACCAACAGATTCATAATGAGGAAGACCTAGAGAAACAAGTTCAATTTCAATGTGAAAAAGGAGAAGGTGAAATATTAAATAAGGAAGTCCTGGAAATTATAAAGGGGTTGAAAAAAGGCAAGTCAGCAGGTCACGATCAAATCACAGCTGAAATGATGAAGAATATGGGAGAAAAAGGATTGGAGGTTTTAACACAAATATATAACAAAGTATGGAAAGAAGGAGTTGTGCCACAAGACTGGAAGACCGGAATAATAGTTCCTATACACAAAAAGGGCGACAAAAGGGATTGTTCAAATTATAGAGGTATAACACTGTTAAGTATTCCCTCCAAGGCCTACGAACGGATATTGGAAGAGAAGCTTACAATGCAAACCGGAGAATTGTTGGAACAATCACAAAGTGGATTTAGGAAAGGGCGTAGTATCAACGACCATATCTTTACGATTAAACAAGTGACACAGAAAGCAATAGAAAGAAATTTGGAAATATACCAGGGGTTCGTTGACCTGGAAAAGGCGTTTGACAGAGTGCCAAGAAATAAAATTAAAGATGTATTAAACAAAAGAAACGTAGATAAACAATTGGTGAACGCTATAATGAGCCTACATGACGATAATACAATATATGTAAGAACAGACAACATGGTGTCAAAGGATTTTTTAATCAATAGTGGTCTAAGACAAGGAGGAGTATTAAGCCCATTACTATTCAACTTAGTATTAGATGATGTGATGAAAGATACCAGAGAACATACTAAGCAATTGTATATTGGACACAGACATCTACAGCCCGTTTATCTACGTGAATGCGCTTTTGCAGATGACCTTGCAATATTCGCAAAAAACGAACAGGATCTGCAAAGGAACTTGGACATTTGGAATGCGAAGCTAGAAAATAAAAACCTAAAAATAAATGAAGAAAAGACAAAAGTAATGGTGACAGGAAAAAAAGATACCCAAATACATGTAAATCTCAACGGAAAACATCTGGAACAAGTAGAAAATTTCAAATACCTAGGAGTAAACATCAATAATGAAGGGAACCATGACATAGAAATAAATACCAGAATAGAAAATGCTTCGAAGGTGTACCATAGTCTTAAAAACTCGTTCATTGGAAAGAAAGAAATCTCGGTTAAAACGAAAATGACTATATATAGAACTATATTTCTCCCTATATTAACTTTTGGATGCGAGAGCTGGGTACTGACGAAGAGGATGGAAAGCAAATTACAGAGTATGGAGATGAAATATCTACGGAAAGTCGCAGGTATTACAAGGAGAGACAGAATACGAAATTCAGTAGTGAGAGAAAACCTTAATGCTCTACCTGTAATACAGATAATACAAGATCGACAATTAAAATGGTTTGGACACTTAACTAGATTAAGCAACAACATACCAGTGAAACAGATATGGGAAGCAAAAAGACATGAAAGCAGAACCAGAGGAAGACCAAGGAAAACATGGGACGATAATATAGAAAAGGTTTTGAGAAACAAAGGTATAACTCTAGCGGAAGCACGAACCAAAGCAAGAAACAAGAAAACATGGAGAGCTTTTATATATAATGATTAAGCCAAATTTGATCACCTTACACCTTCGGGTAGATAGGTTTAGATTATATATATATATATATAATCATAAAAAGATAGTTGAGTCGATATCTAATTTATTCAGTTCGCA
>CAJUYI010000618.1:93473-112615 GCA_910591695.1 Galerucella pusilla | reverse complement strand
AACTCGGAACCCTCTGTATTTAGGAATAGGAAACCATTATTTAAGAGTGTTATAATTTTTAGGGGCAATCAGAAAATGCAATAAAATATAGAGTGATCCATAAGGAAAAATATAACTTTGATACTCCACACTTTGTTGGAACACCCTGTATATTTCATAATAATTTCAAATTATAGTTTAAGCTAGAGAAAAATTTGTGGTATAAAAAGACTTTCCAAAAAATTTATATTTTCTTCGATATTTGTCCGGTCCCGGACTTTTGTCGAACTCTGTATGATAAACCTCAGCACTATTTTATCAGAAATAAATCATGTGACTGATGATCACAAAAATTTTGAGAAAAATTCAAATCCCTACATAGTTATTATGCTACGTAAAATGTTCCTGTTTTTAAGACAGAAAAGTACTTCAGATCCCAAAAAATTAACAAATATCTCAGTTTCGAAAAGCTCTACAATTAATAGATATTCATGAAATTCAAAAATAGATTCCAATTTATTTTTACTCAAATATAAAACTTCAAATCACTACAAACAGTAATTGTGCTACGTGCTGCCTTCTTTGAGACAGTGAAAAGTAATTCAGATCTATAACAAAATTCAACAAATTTATCAATTTCGAAAAGCACGACGAGTAACAGAGATATGAAACTTAAGAATAGACTTCAATTTTCACTCGAATGGAGTAGGTATCTATCTAACATTTGCCATCAAAAGTACAACTTGAAAAAAATAGAGTTCCGAGTGGCATAACAGAAAGGACCGATGATCGGGACTGACGATTATGTTGAAAATTACTCCGAAATATACTACCAAAATTTGGCCAGTAATTTCTCCAAAAATTTTATATAACATGTTCTTGAATTCGGTATTACACAGACAATCAACATTCTTAAAATGTAATGTATAATATGATATGCATGCGCAGACGGGTTATTTTCGTGGCAGCTAATGTAAACCAGTTGTAAATTAACCTTAAAAACATAGCAAACAGTAAACAAACACACTTTCATCAACCTAATGTAATTCTTTTTTAATAATAAGGTTTATTTTCTTTTTATAAATATTCAATAAAAAAGAACTTGTAATGCCTAAAATGCAATTAATGATTGTAATGTAAAAATAACATATTATGCGGTTCTGCGGAAATTTTCTGAAAAATATAGAACATGTTTAATATTTTTACTCCGAAAATTTTCGCTAGAATTTTTGGTCGTGTCATACAGCAAATTTTATTGACAGAAATTTTCGTGGTAAATTTTAGAGTAATTTTTTGCATTATAATACGGCTCTTAAATGTATCATTCATGCGTATAATCCGGTCGACCGATCAACAACGAGCGGGAATTGGTCGGGCCCGATGCTATTATCGTTTAGTGTCCCAAACATTTGATTATTTAAGATTATCACATGCAAACGGATCGTTAGTTGCGGTTTTGATACAGTGTTGTGTCAGAGCATGTTATCCATGTTATCACTGATCTGTTTTTAGGTACGTGCAACGTAAAAAAATATCGTTTTTATACTGTGTTATTAATAACAGCAATGGAACAAAAACCATTCATATAGGATACATCTTCAGGAGAAGTGGACATCTGAAATTACATAACAAATTTGCAATGCAATGCTCTGGTATACTTTTCCAATACATTTGACGACTGATTATCCGCATGAATGTGAAAGCAAATTTTCGACCGATTTTATATCAGCATTGATCATTGGTTGTTTCTGAAACGGGCCTTACAGTATAACCGAGAATGTGATGAATAATTCTAAACCTTTTTTTCAGAAAGTATAAAATCAACTAATATTCAATTGTATTATTAAGTTGGGCCCAGTTATATAAATATATTCGAACAAGGTAAACTTGACAGCAAGTTTTCAACGTCTGAAAAAAATATAGGTACTGCACTAATTGAGTTAAACTTGATGACTAATATTCATTTACATTAGGATGTACGATGAAACTCCCTATCTTAAAATCCCTATCTGCGAGCCGTGAAATGTTCCACCAGTTCACATTGAGAGGTATCCTCTTGCTTGACAACGTCGTCTTCCATATAAATACGCAACCAATACTATCACCACTAGAACTGCTAGTACACAACCTACAACGATCGGTACTACGTCCGATGTTATGCTTGACGTTTCGCAGTCGATAGCTGAAAATATGGTAATTTTAATATTAACATTATGGACACTTACAACATAAAAGATTGCAAAAATTAATTTTTAGTAATCGACAGAATTGAAAATTTTGATATTTCACGAAGCGAATATTTTGTTATTTTTCAATTCACTTATAAACAACAGATAATGATTACAAGTACTTGGAAATGTTGAAGGGAATAAGTGACAAATATTTTGTTAGGACAATCTAAATTCCCATAGATATTTTCATTCCAGAATTAAAGTGGTTGATTCTATATATTTATTCAATTTCAACGTTTACAAAGACCAAAATTATATTAAATTCAAAAACGTTCTGTCATGTCGACATATATTATCACATACATAAAAAAACAATCTTGAACTTCTCTCTGTAAAGTCAACAAGTACATATCTAAAAAACTCGATGTGTGTACTTCGAATAAAGAACCCAAAAATATTCATTAATTATTAACATATACCCCCCTCCTTGAAATATTATTTCACAAGTCTTTAAAGTTATCCACGCCTAGTTTTTAGGTTTCACTTAATCTTGTAAGGGTAGTGGACACAGTTTTGTTATAGGTCTTTTGAAAATTCCCGTACTCGTCTTCACACAGACAACACGTATTTTATTGTCTGGCCCTGGAAATAGTTCAATGACTCTGCCAAGTTTCCATCTTAACGGAGTTAAATTGTCTTCTTTTATAATTACCAACTCATCTAATGCCAAAGAACGACTTTCTGTAAACCATTTTGCTTTCTTTTGAAGTTCTACTATGTAATCTGATGACCAACTTAACCAAAAGTGTTGTTGAAGCATTTGTAAATGTTGGTATTTTGACAATCTATTTTCTGAAATATGACGAACATCTGGATCTGGGAGTGAGGTGAGGCGTCTTCCAATTGAAAAATTAGCTGGTGTTAAAACATCCATATCATTTGGACTTGATGATAATGGGTATAAAGGACGCGAATTGAGAACAACTACAATTTGTGCGAGTACAATAGTGAGACCTTCAAAAGTTAATGTGGAATTACCTAAAATACGTTTCATGTGAAACTTGCACGATTTCACCCCCGCTTCCCAAAGCCCTCCAAAATTAGGTGATTTTGCCGGAATAAATTCCCAGAGAACCCCTTCATTTCCAATTTTATCACTAAGAGATTCTGCATGAGTTTCTAAGAATTTTTTAAATTAATTGTTTGCACCCACAAAGGTAGTTCCATTATCAGAGAAAATTTTGAAAGGTTTTCCCCTTCTTGCAACAAATCTATGAAAACTGGCTATAAACGCATCACAAGTTAAATCTGAAACTACCTCTATATGTATAGCTTTGGTAGAAAAACATACAAATAAACATATATAACATTTATTAATTTGTGCACCCCTACCATACTTGCTCTTGATATGAAATGGACCTGCGTAGTCCAGTCCAACTATATAAAACGGCGGGAATGGTCAAACCCGCTCTTTCGGAAGCATTCCCATTACCTGCTGACAAGGTTTAGGATTTCCTCTAAAACATTTAATACATTTGTGGAACACTTGTTTAGCCAAATTACGTCCACCCAAAACCCAAAAATGTTCTTGAATACTACATAAAATCAATTGGGGACCTGCATGGAGTAATTCGACATGTGTAAATTCAAAAAGCAATTTTACCAACCGATGTTTAGATGACAACAAGATAGGGTGTTTTTTCGAGTAATCCAAATTAGACAATTGCAGCCAACCCCCCACCCTAAGGAATCCATTTTGGTCTAGAAAAGGACTTAATTTGCTTAAGTTTTTATTAGATAATGACTTTCCCATTTGTAGTTCATTTATCTCCGGTAAAAATGTCTCTTTTTGACACATACTAATCAATTTATCCAATGAGTTATTCAATTCCATAGCTTTAAGACAACCAGTTTCAACTTTCTCTTTTTCTTTTTCCATCCTACCTATAAACCGCAGGCAATACGCAAAAGATCTTTTTAACTTATTAAAACAATTAAAATCCTTAAAACAAAAAGTATCCAGCTTGGTCGTACAATTAAAAACAGAATGATCAATACACGAACCCAATCGATTTTCCTAATTCAAACTCTCAAAATTATATTCAAGACAAGAATATATTTAACCCCAATGTTAATCCGCCTCACCTGAGTTACGGAGGATTCAATTAAATTTATTAAGATGCAATTTGCCCTACATTTTTATACCTTCCCTAAAGGCAAACTTTTTGATTGACACCGGTAGCACCCGTAGCTTTATGAATCCAAATTTAGCTGATAGATTTTATAGAGAGTATGTTTATGATGAAAATTTCACAGTCCAAACGGCTCATAGTATCTCTTATCATGATAAAGTTATGAACATACCAGTTTTTGACAATTTTAAAGTAAATGAATTCCATAAATTTTACCTATTTGACTTCAGTCAAAAATATGACGGTTTGATGGGAATTGATTTATTAAAACAACTTAAAGCTACTGTAGACTTAGATAAAAAAATAATATCTACACCGTATGCCAAAATACCAATAATATAATGAACCAGAAAAATCATCAGTTCTTAAAAGAAAACTTTAAAATAAATAATTTTGTAATCACTGTCCCTGCAAGGACGACCCAAATTGTTAAATTACCCGTTTCCGCTGAAAAAGGAATAGGATATTCAAATTATATTAATTTTGGAAACCAAATAAAATCACCATGTGCCTTAGTAAATGTAGAAAATCATTTTGCTTTAACTTTTATCACTAATTCTCGAGAAACCCCCGTAAAAATCACTATTCAAAGTCCTTTTGAAATAGAAATTATTGATATAGGAGAAATTAATTTTATAGAAAAAATGGAAACCGATACTGAAATGAATGAGTATATTGATCAAATTTTAAAATCAAATTTACAAAAAATTCAATTAGATCATTGTAATAAAGAAGAGAAACAGCGTATTAAAAAACTTTGTAATGACTTTCGAGACATATTTTATTCTGATAAAATACCTTTAACTTTTACTAATAAAATTCAACATAAAATAAATCTTTCAGACGATTCACCAATTTATACGAAATCTTATCGATTTCCAGAAATACATAAAGCCGAGGTCAAAGACCAAATACAAAAATTATTAGATCAAAATATAATTCAACCTTCCACTTCACCTTGGTCTAGTCCAATTTGGATAGTACCTACCGAAAAAGTTAGATTTCTCAGGAAAACGCAAGTGGAGACTTGTAGTTGATTATCGTAAACTAAATGAACGTACTATCGACGACAAGTACCCCCTGCCTAACATTAATGACATATTAGATAAACTTGGTAAAAGTCAGTACTTTTCGACATTAGATGGGTTTCACCAAATTGAAATGAACTCAGAGGACATTCCTAAAACAGCTTTTTCAACCCTAAATGGCCATTGGGAATTCAAACGAATGGCTTTCGGAATGAAAAATGCTCCATCCACGTTTCAGCGTGTAATGGACAACGTTTGAGGGGATTACAGAACAAAACTTGTCTTGTGTATCTAGATGATATTGCTATATTTAGTACTTCCTTACAGGAACACATAGAAAGATTAAAATCAATTTTCGAAAGACTAAGACAATCAAATCTGAAAATACAATTAGATAAATGTCAATTTCTTCGAAAAGAAGTAAATTATCTTGGGCACGTTATAACACCAAATGGAGTTAAGCCAAACCCTGAGAAAGTAGAAACCGTAAAATCATTTCCAATTCCAAAAACACAAAAAGAGATTAAAAGCTTCTTAGGTCTTATTGGCTACTATCGCAAATTTATCAAAGATTTCGCAAAAATTACCAAACCGTTCACAAAATGTCTCAAAAAGGTGCTAAAATAATTCACGACAAAGATTTTATAGATTCATTTGAGACTTGTAAAAATTTATTAATTAACCCCCCAATCTTACATTACCCTGACTTTTCAAGAGAATCTATTTTAACGACCGATGCGTCTAACGTTGCTTTAGGTGCAATTTTATCGCAAGGTAACATTGGAAATGACAAACCAATAGCATTTGCATCCAGAAAGTTGAACGAATCAGAACAACGATATAGTACTATTGAAAAAGAATTGTTAGAAATAGTATGGGGATGTAAATACTTCAGACCCTACCTATTTGGCAGAAAATTTAAAATTATCACCGATCATAGACCACTTGTATGGCTATTTAACTTAAAAGAACCGAATTCTAAATTATTGAGATGGAGATTGAAGCTGGAGGAATTTTAATACAATAGTGTACAGAAAAGGGAAATTAAATGGAGCAGCAGACTCTCTTTCTCGGATTTCATTGAATGCGTTAGAAGACGAATCTTTAATCAATAATCCCGGAGACATTAATCAAGAATCAATTGACTACTTACGAAGAATTGCAGAATCAATGCGTGAACCAAAAAACGATTATTTAGAACCAAATCCATTTTCAAATCTTTTTGAAGAAAACCAAGAAATTTCCGAAACACCAGAAACAATTAACTCCAAAAACAAGGGTGAAAAACATTCAATCCCAAGATTAGAACTGAATGCCGCCTTGCGTATTTCCAATTTAACTACCAAAGTAGCTGGTATTCTAGAAAGCATAGCAAATTTCAATGTATATCTTTATTCAGATTCATTAGTAGTTCTTGCATGGATAAAAAAGAGCCTTTGCAATTAAATCCATACGTTGCAAATAGAGTGGTGGAGATAAAAAACCTCACTTCAAATTTTGAATGGAATATTGAGTCCATAACAATTCAGCCGATTATATTTCCAGAGGATTGCAGCCGCATTAGCTTAGCAAAGCCAATCTTAATGAACTTTCCAATGTTAATTTTCAACATAACAGCAACTTGTACATTATAGAGCCCAATCCTTTACCTGAATTACGAGCTCAAGTCTTCCATGAACAAGTTGTGGTTAATATTCCTTTTTTTGAGAATTATTCAAACCTTGATAAGTTGCAAAGAATTGTAGCTTATCTATTTAGATTTTATTCAAATGCTAAATATAAAAACAAAATCTTTGAAAATCTAACTGTGAAGGAATTGAATGTCGCCTTAAAGATTATTATTATTATACATGAGCAACAAATTCGTTTCTCGAATGGAATAAAGTCATTGAAGAATCAAGTACAGTATAAATCTAACTTGAATAGCTTAAATCCCTTTCTTGATCAAGAAGACATACTTCGTGTTGGAGGACGACTGCAAAATGCGAATATATCATATGATCAGAAGCACCCCATCATTTTACCCAAAAATAATCATATAACAAACTTAATAATTCAGAGAAAACACCAACGACTGTTACATGCAGGACAAAAACAAATCATTAGTAGCCTCAATCTGAAATATTGGCTAATTAATGGAAATCGAGAAATTAAACGAAATATTTATAAATGTGTTACTTGTTTTAGGCATAAAGCCATCCTTTCAAAACAGTTGATGGGATCTCTTCCAGAGCCTAGAGTAAATGCTTCCCGTCCATTTGAAAATGTCGGTATAGATTTTAGCGGAACATTTTACATTAAACAATTTAGATTACGGAAGGTCGTATCTTCAAAATCATACATTGCACTTTTCGTTTGTTTTTCAATAAAGGCAGTTCATATGGAGCTTGTTTCCGATATGACAACCGAAATTTTTTTAAACGAATTTAAACGGTTTTTTTTTTCAGAAAAGGGAAACCAAGTCAAATTTTCTGTGACAATGGTTCAACTTTTAAAGGCGCTTCAAATCAATTAAAAGAATTTTATCAATCCATGAATCAACAAGAAATTCATAATTATATTTCACAAGAACAAATAACATTCAACTCCATTCCCAGTTATTCCCCAGTATTTGGTGGGTTATGGGAAGCTGGTGTCGAAAGCGCCAAGTATCACATAAAAAGGGTTTTAGCCAACAATATGCTTACATATGAAGAATTAAATACATTAATTATTCAAGTTGAAGGTATACTAAACTCTAGACCTTTGACTCAAATTACTAATGACCTCTCAGATTTAACTTATTTAACTCCAGGACACTTTTTAATAGGTGTTCCAATAACTTCATATCCTGAACCTAATCTAACTCTAGTTCCGTCTAATAGGTTGAAATTTTGGAGAAGGTGTACCCAAATGCAGCAACACTTTTGGGATAAATGGCACAAAAGCTATCTTAACTTGCTCCAAAATAGGCCGAAATGGAAATTTGAGACATAATTGAAGACATAATTTTTGGCAAAGATGGTAAGGTAAGAGTTGTGAAAGTGAAGACTCACACAGGCACTTACCTGAGGTCTGTAACTAAGATTACTAGGAAAACGGGAGAATAAGCTGGACTTGAATGAGTAAATATTATAGAGGGGAGAGAGGAGAACAGTTCTTTTGGATATGAATTGAAGGGCCACCAGGTAGCGGGATGTAAGGCAAGGAGAGTGGGGAAGATAAGGGAATGCTGGTTATGTAAGAGCGTGGGGCACATGGCCTGCGACTGTCAGCAAGCCTTTCTTTGTAGGGTATGTGGGAAAAGGAGACAGAAGCCAGGGGAAACAGAATGTAGTAGGGGAAGGAAGGGAGTTGATGTAGACGGAGATGGAAAAAAGGGAGGGAATCTCTGGACCCCTTAGAGAGGATGAGTCTGGTCAAATAGTAGGAAAGGGAAAGCAGGCCGCGGTAAGAAAAAATGTATAGGATGAGGTAATTTATAGGAGGGAGGTGGATGTGATGTGTGGATCTGATGTTAATGCTAGATATGTGGGAAAGCAAGGATGGATAATGGATGATACAGAAGAGGCAAGAATAAGAGTGGTGGGAGATGGAGTGAGGGCGGATGAAGTGAGGAAGGGAAGCGGATGGGTGGTAGTGCGAATTGGAGACATGGTGGTGTACAGTGTGTATATAAGCCCAAAGGTCAGTCAAGAAGAATAAGAGAGAAGTATGACAGGATTGGAGGACGATCTTAGGGTGTCGAAAGGGAAAAGGTGAGTTATGAGAAAAATGGTGGCAGGCGACTTCAATGCCAAGAATACTGCTTGGGGAGGGAGAAAAACGGACAGGATAGGAGGATCCTGGAGTAAGTGTTGACATCCAACGGGTTGGCGGTGCTGAATGATGGACTATTGCCCACCTTCGTGAGGGGTGACGGGGGCTCATCATTCATTGATATATCAGCGTGTGATGAATGGCTGGGGGAAAGAGTGAGTAGTTGGAGAGTACTGGAGGATGGGGAGACGAATATAAGAGGAAGGAATTGGTGGAAGAGTGGGGATGGAAGTGGACGAAGGCCGAGGCAGAAAGAATGAGGAAGAGAGTAAGGAAGGAGATAGGAAGGGGATTTGAGCATGATGTAGATAAACTGTATAATGGGATACAGAGCTGCATGAGAAAAGGAAAGAGGGGTAATAGGCGAAAGTGGAGGGCTAAGTGGGAAGAGTTACTGGGGAAGTTGGAAAACAAACCATGGGGAAAGACGTAAGAGATAGCGGTGAAAAGAATTGGTGGAAATAGGAAGGTGGTGCTAGAGGAAGATTGGGAGAGAGAAATTGTTCACAGGGGTAGAAGGAGGTGTGGAGGGCAGGATTCGGGAAGCCCAGAATACTGGGGAGATAGGGAGAATGAGAGGGATAAGGTTTTAGTTTTATGGACAATTAGTTATAGCTTATAAGCTTCGCTGCTACGACACAACGCTAACGATTATATATTTCCCATAAATTGATTTTACTTATTATAAACGCGTTAAATTGTATGCCACATTAAATAGTAGATAGAAATAATTAGTTGATTAATACTCTATGGCCTACATAAGTAATAATATAGAAATTTTTCAAGCATAAGTTGATTGTTATTCATTATGACTTTTCCATTATACTTGAAAAAGTATTAACAAATTGAAGTATCGCCGTAAAATGTATGCTACCAATTTTTATAACATATACTAAGAACAAAATCTAAAATCTCCCCCATAACTTATTTGTTTTTTTCACCTTTTTATCAATGTTCAACCCTTACTTATCAACCTTATTTATCACTTGGATTTGTAAGTTGTTTTTGAGCGTTAATGTAGTACCCCATAAGTGATGATCCTAACATTTCCGATTTTTACTATTGCGTCTATTATACAGCTTGTACCTTAGGGAGAAGTCTTATCCTACTTGTTTTTTGAATAAAACTCTGATTCTCTCGTATGTGCAGTGGCTTATTTTCTGCTGCCCTTGTGACACAATTTACTATACTCACCATCATAAAAATGATGTCCGGTAACATTGGAGAAAGCTTGGAACTGTGCATGACTAATATGTAAATAAGCAATAGTCCTATTGCTATTATAGTCGGTTAAATTGAGAGTTTGATGCTTAGCACATTTGTAGGAATGATCCAATGGGGTACTGAACTCTGGTTTCCGATGAACTAAGGTGTAGTTTTTGGAATCTGCAAAAAATAAAATTATTTTTCTTCGTACTTTTTCAATAAGACATTCAGATGGAAAATCTTCGTTTCATATAATTTTCAGTCATGTGAATAAGTTGCAACTAGAATAGAAGTGCAATACTATGTTTTATCCACGACTAATTGGGTACACGTTTATAAATGAACTTTTTTTCTCTATAGGCATTTTCGATTTTTCTGGAAATACATTGAAGGAGACTATTTGTACTGCTTCTTTTATGTTTGCAGGGGTAACATTAATTTCAATGTCGCTTTCAATGATTAAATAATAATACCGTCCTTGTGTATTTAATAAATAATAATACCGTCCTTGTGTATATTTGTGGATCTGTCTAAAGCCTTTGATACTGTGAACCATGGAAAACTACTAAAAAAACTGGAATGTTACGGTATTAGAGGAATTCCCTACAATTTTATTAAGAATTACTTAATTAATAGAGTACAATTCGTGAGCATTGATGGGGTCATCAGCGATTCCAGAAAAATCACCTGTGGAGTCCCTCAAGGGACAGTCCTTGGACCAATTCTTTTCCTATTATATATAAATGATTTACTTAACAAAGGGAAAAGTTATTAGTTTTGCTGATGATACGGCAATGATTTATAAAGCAAGTACTTCGGAACAGTTAAAAGAGGATGCTGAAAAAGATTTTAAAACAATGGTAGACTGGTTTAACTACAATAAACTTACTATGAATGTTACAAAAACCAAATACATGCCTTTCACATCCTATGAAACTGGACTTCCAAACCTAGGACCTCTTTCTGTTGAAAACACTTCAATACCAGAAACAGATAGAATCAAGTATCTAGGAATTGTTTTAGATCGACACCTTAGGTGGAATTTACACATTGATGCCTTAGTACAAAAACTAAGAGGTTTTCTTGGCAGATTTAAATATCTGAGATATTTTTTTAGGTACTAGGCAACTGAAAATTATATACTTATCACTAATACAGTCAAAACTAAATTATGGAATTCTCGGATGGGGAGGGGTAAATAACAGCCACATACAAAATTTGAACATAATTCAAAAATGGCTAATGAGAATAATTTATAAAAAAAATAAAATGTTTCCTAGTGGGGAACTATTTGAATTAAGTGGGCTATTCGATGTAAGACAACTCTATATTTTCAAATTATTAGTATATATTTTAAAATAAATGAGAATTGTTTAACTCGATTAGATCATGAACATTTTACAAGAACAGAAATAAAACCTATTTGTTACCTAAAAGAGAAAAGTTAATTGGACAGAGGTGTTCCAATTACTTGGGCCCCAAAATATACAACCAAATCCCATTACACATACAAAACATAAATAAAATATATTCATATAAATTACAAATTAGAGCATGGATACAATCAATGACTAAAGAACACATAAATAGCTTATTAAATAACACATAGCAGATATATTCATTACCCAGTGAAATACTATAAACTTGTGACTCTCCTTACATGATGATAACAAATCACCCAATAATGACAACTTACCCAAAAATTACAACTTACCCAAAAATGACAACTTTCCCAAAAATGACAACTTACCCAATAAAGACAAATTACCCAAAAAAGACAACTTACCCAAAGACGACAAATTTATTTATTATATATATTTATACGTAACTATATGAACTATTAAAATTACTACTATTATCAGTTATCACGTACAAGTTGTATATAACTTTGTTATAGAACAACTTCTGTGGTTATAAATGTTTATTTATTGTAATTTACATTGTTATAGTATTATTTTTTTTGTAAACAAAGTTTTAAATAAACATTATTATTATTAATAAATAAGTCCGCCTATGATTGATTGTCAAAAAGTTTTGACATGCGATATCTTGAATTTTCAGGTTACTTATTATTTAACGAGAAGTTTAAGTATCTACATAAACAACATAGTACGTAACAAAGTAACATCTCAATTATCATTGGTGAAAGCGGAAATAATTTTCATGCGACGGAGCGCATTTCCAACTTATTTCATGAATTTCAACCAATAGGTGGGTAGTGTTCGAATAGAGATACTAAAGAGGCAACAAGCCAGCTCGGAACCCGTATGCATTTAAGGGAGAGAGATGAAAAGTAGGAGGTTCAGGCTATCTTTATATAATAGCGTATATGCTATATATACACAGACAAAGACAGAAAACCCTCTGATCGTATGTCTCTTTCTTTCTCGCCGGAGTTCAGAAGGACATTACCACAGCGCCTTATGGCTTGTTGCCTCAATCTTTAGAATCTCTATGAGTGTTCATGATGCCAAGCGATTGTGTGGACCAAATATTGGTATTGATAAAAAAGTGGATTTAGTTGCAAACATTGTAGTAAACCCTTCTCAAGTAGCGTCTACCTGTGGAGTCAGTCATAGTACAGTTAACATGGTGTTTCACTCATACAAATTGAAAATGGTGCATCAACTTTAATAAGACCCCATTCGAAGGCTGCAGTTCTGTGAAAATTTGTCCATTAATAGTATCCAACAACCGGACTATGGGATAACTTGTTTTAGTGACGGAAGTACTTTTTTTCCCTAATGGAAATGTTAATACTCAAGATGAGAGGTATAGGAGTGACATAAATCCTCACATGTTTTGTGAAAAGTACAGTTCCCATTAAAATTAAATGTCTGGGCAGGTATATTGAAAAACATTTTTTTGTAAAAATACAAAAAAAATTGTCTTCCAATTTCGCAACAAATAACAAAAAGTACAGCCTCTTCACTAGGACCTTTGTGTGATCCCTCATGCTATGCTAAAGTTTCTTGTCTATTACGAATGGATAAAATAGTTTAAGAAACTTTTTGTTCTCGTTACCAACTTTCAAATCATAATAATTTATAGAATGCATGGCTTCAATAAAAATATTTTCAATTTGACAAAAACAGATTAAGGGCCGGTTTTACAAGAGAGATTTATACTAGGTATAGCTATACTGGGTATAAAGTCATACCAAAATTTATACCTAGAATAAAATTAGTTGGTTTTACGATGCTTTTTTACATCGGTATAGCAATTCTTACTCCAAGAATTGCTATACCGGTGTAAAAAAGCATCGTAAAACCAACCAGATTTAAACTAGGTATAAATTTTGGTATAACTTTATACCCAGTATAACTATACCTAGTATAAATCTCTCTTGTAAAACCGGCCCTTAAACTGTTAGTTACTGATGATAATATTAATTTTATCCAGAAGCAAGAGAAAATTAAAAAGGTAATGTTTTGAAATAAAACATATATATAAATAATTGACATTGTCATCGAACCAAAAGTATTTTATTTTCATGCGGAGTAAAAAGTGATCAAGAAATCAAGATTTAATTGTGGTTCAGATAACATATTTACACATATTGAATATTATTTTTTCGTTATTATGGATATAGGATATAGTCATTCAAAAAGATAATATATTATCAATTATAGAAAAATTCATAACCACACAAATTACCAAGATAGTTATAGAAAATATTGAGAAGTTGGTTATTATTACGGCCCAGACTCCACTGAAAATTTGTAAAACCGGCAACGTCGGCTAGGAAAGTGAGGGTTTTTTTTATTCTGTTATTTAACGTCGGTCTATTTCTGCGACTGAGGCTAATCACCGCCAGTGGTAGCGTTTTTTAACGAGCCCAACATCCATGGACTCGGGACCTCGGTTTTACGTCTCCTCCAAAAGACGGCATAAAGTGAGGGTTGATATGTAACGAGAATAAGGGTCGGTCGATTAAAAAACCGCGAACAACACATCACCCGTATAACCACCTGTTCAAAACCTGCAATAAAAACTACAAACAATACCTATCTGTTTTAATTAAAATAAAGAATGGATTAAAATGAATTTTTATTTTAATTTTTTCAAGAAGTTTATATTTTATGTTCAGAATAGGAGTAGGTACCTACTTATCTTATTTTTTCAATTCAATTTATTTATCTATTTATTTCTTAAATTAACGTGTCTGAACTACTGAGATCATTGATACGATGACAGCGAGTTACAATATTAAATTCACAGTGTACAGTTGTCAGAACCAAACATAAGCCCCGGAAAATATGCGAACTAAAATAAGGTCATCGCAAGCAGCCAATCAAGAGCCAATGTTAACGATTGTCCATTAGTAATTGTTAAATATAATCGAAATAATATGACTGAGTGATTTCATCAATATACATCATTTTATTCATTCCGTATCAGTGTTGTCAATGCGAGGATGATTATCCGATCTTTAGACAATTTCACTAATTTGGATCCAATAGTTTTTCGAATATTTTGTAGAAGGGATATACAAAATGGCTATTGTTTTGGGGGATTTTCCATATTGACTGGGGTCGAAGACTTTATTCAGATAACCAATGTGTTCTTTTGATGATTTTGATAAATTCTGATAATTTGAATAGTAAGTTCGGATAATTTTCATTTTCGCATCGGCAACACTGGACTATAATAATATTTAGAGTTGCATTTTTAGCAAGTTTGACTTTGTTTACATATCTCTTAACAGTTGACATTCATGGTATCGATATTTGGTTATCGATTCAAAATATCGAATTGTTACTACAAAAATACAACTACAGCGACATGTACACGCCCACCAGGGCTCACGTTTGCTTCTGCCAACATTACATAGTCACATTACATTTCAACATTTTATAGTGCATTACGTATTTCAATGTCTTTCAAGTATTTCAATAAGTTTATGTGGGTCTTAGCTTCATTTAAAATTATATTCATGTTGTCTTCCAGGTGATTTTGTTTTCGTTTCAAAGTATAATGAACATATTCTGTCAGGATATGTTTCACAGTTAATGAGCAGCTGTTACAGTGGCTGCATACGGGAAGATGAGTAGAGTTCATGAAATAGCCGTGTGTTAGCTTAGTATGTCCAATTCTTAGTCTTCTTAGGATGACTTTATTTTTCCTCGACATTGGTGGGAGTTTCGAGGATGTGATAATCGGTTGTACATCATGTAAGTGGCTTTTAGATGTATTCTTCCAGTGGGCTTGCCATTGATCACGTGTTTTTTCTTGAACATTTTTTTAATGTCGCTATGCAGATGTACAGAAAAGCAGAAATGGATGTAACAAAATGATAAGAAGGTATAAAAACCAAAATGGCAAAGTCATTGAAGAAGAAAATGAATACAAACAAATATGGATAAATCACTTGACTTTACTAGTAAAAGATTCAGATATTGAAGTAGACATTGAAGAAATATCACAAGAAAAAACATTGGAAGAACCTACAAGAGCAGAGATTATGGAGATTATTAACAACAGCCGAAACGGAAAAGCTCCTGGAAAAGATAACATAAATATGGAACTGATAAAGTACGGAGGTGAGAAGCTTCATGATATAGTATACCAACTTATAATAAAAATATGGAGAGAGGAAAAAATGCCTATAGAATGGGAAATAGGACAGATAATTACAATCCACAAAAAAGGTGACCAGCATGAATGCCAAAACTATAGAGGTATTACATTACTGAATACTGCTTATAAAATACTATCAGCTACAAAAAACAGAAGGCTTAGAGACACTACAGGAGATACTATAGGACGATATCAGTGTGGATTTGTAAAAGGCAGATCAGCGGTAGATGCCATATTTACACTGAAGCAGATAATGGAAAAAGCATATGAACATCAAATAGAACTAGAAATGTTATTTGTAGACTTTCGGCAAGCTTTCGATTCAATACATAGAGGCAAACTTTTGTCTGCGTTGAAAGAACTAGGCATTAATGATAAATTAAGAAGGTTAATCAAGATGACTATGGAAAACTCAAGAGCTACGATAAAAACACAAAGTGGAGAAACTGAGGTAATAAACATAAATAAGGGTGTTACCTATGATTTTTTCATCAAGTTTCCTATAGTCAACCACTATACGCCATTTTTGTTGGCCAGAAGCATCTGGTCTTTTACTTACTACCCAAATGCTAGAGCACCAAGGAGAGGTCGATGATCTGATTATATTTTGCTCCAACATACTCTGAATTTGTTTTTGTACCTCTTTGCGATGTACTTCAGGATACCTATAGGACCTTGTGTACACCGGTAATTCGTCCGTAGTATTTATTTCATGCTTCATCATATGAGTAAATGTTAATTTATTCCCTTCTACATGGAAAATATCTGAGTACTCGTTGATAAGTTTTAAAACAGTTTGTCTTTCTTCTGAGATTATATGCTCAGTACGAATTTTATTAATATCAAATTTAATATTTTCTACGTTAAAGTTATTGAGATTTGGATACAGACTTTGTTCGTATTCATCGAACAATTCTGCTTCCACGGAATTTGACAAGTCCCAAGGACACTCATTTTCACTTTTATTCAAAATAGTGCAAATAGCCATATGTCGATATGTTTATTTTATTTTTAGGATAAAAAATATATATACGAATTTTACCTCTTCAGGGTATTTTGCATCCTTATTGCTTACTATCTAATTTGCTTCCGTATAAACACATTCAGTTTTAATATACTAACTTACTTACGTCCGACAATGTTGCCAATGTTAATAAAATTAAGAAGACCTTGTGCATAACATTTTTATTTTTTCAGCTTGGTAACAAAGTGAACATTACTTTAAATAATCGTAACTCTTTTTCAGATGAATATAATTCATGGTTGACGCTAAAACATGTACCAATGGGCTTGTTCAAGAAAACATTTTTTAGTTAATAATAGAAACTAAAACTCATTTTAAACAGATTCCCAAAATTTTAGATTTTTCCGCGAACGCTTAAACCATCAAATTAATTAAAGAAATTGGATTGAACGAAAACGGGGCGTGGTTACCTGTGACGTCACATTGCATATGCTATACCTAACGTTTGAAACGCCGCGAGTTGAGAGCTGTGTATTGTGTATATTGTATCGTTTTGTGTGAAAAAAAAAAACGCTGGACTGTTGACTGTTCCTACTGTTTCGTTATTTTATTGTGAAGGGAGTGAGAAAAAAGTGGTGAATGAATACTATTTGATTCTTGACTGTCCTAACACATTCAAGAATTCACCAGAAAAATATATATACATTAAAACAGTGAGCAGTGGAACAGTTAAATTAAAACCTTGAGTAGTACCGAGATTGTTTGATTGCCTAAAAAATAGCCACGGTCACAGTTTTTACAAGTTAAGCTCAGAAAATAGAGCCTCTGATGATGATAAAGTAGAGGAAGAAAATCAAATGGATATCACACGAATGGAACCTATATCTCGGGAAATGGTTCAGCCTTCCATTAAGGCTTATGTACGTTCCAAAGCGATTCAATGCGGTGGTGAGGGTTTTTATATATGGAAAATGGCTAAAAAGAGAAAATACACTAGCAATGAGATCGTTCCAAAGAAATCGTGAATGGAAAAAGAAGGAAAACCTATGAACGAAGAGTTTTCAATGTCCACTAGCGGTCCTTCTTCTACATTTAGCTCGTCAGAATTAAGTATGTCAGATCCGAATAGCTCATTTTATCTAGACACTAATAGGACAGACGAAATAGAATATTTTATTTGATAGAAAAAAAATCCAAAGTTTTATTTGGGAGTTCCGAGTCATTCATTATTTGTTGTGAGCTTGTTAACTAATAAAATGTGGGCTGGACAAGCTTGATATCTTTTTCAACATTGAAGAAGATCAAATTGAATTCACCTTATAGGAGACGATTTTGGTGTAGCACTTTCCAGAGTATGTGGCATTATACAAAAAACTATACCGTTATTAGCCAGTTACCTTTACCCATTTGTGCAAGTTAAGAAAAGACTTCCTACTCCCTCCAGACGCAGATATGAAAATGTACAATGTATCATAGATTGTTTCGAAATTTCGATTCAGAAACTAAGTGTGAATTCTTTGTTTCTATTAATGTAGTCCCTCACCATAAATATATCGACTTCAGGTGAATTTGCAAAATCTGCTTCAATAAATCCAGTATCTACTGAGTACATCTTTAATAGCAAAAATCACTAACACTTTTAAAATTTAAAGATATTGCAGCTGTAACCAACTTTCTTATGTGAAACGCAGCGGTGTACAGAGCACAATATGCAATGTGACGTCACAGTCGGTTCTGTCGCTTTTTAAGGGAGCTCCATTTTCAACCTCTAATATCTAAGTAGTGGGGAAAGTTCACGAGCTGAAAATTTCACTAGTTATTTTGATGATTCAGTTTTACAAAATAACGTAAGAAAAACCCAGAAAATATTTCTTTGATAACAAGCCCATTACTTAGGAGTTTCAAAATTGGTACTCTATATAGAATCCAAACTTATACTAATATCAAATTAACAGTATATAATAATGAAACATAATTTATTAATATCCTATTAATAATTATCCTTATGTTAACTGGAGAAAAATTTGTACAACATTTGAAGATTTTACCTAATATATTCCTCCTCATAAAAATATAGGGTGATCTAGTTGAATTTTTTAAATTGACTTTAGCCCATTAAGTATTTCGTTATCCCAATATTTTTGGTTCATGCTTGACAAACAGTTTTTGCATGAAATAATTTTTTAATACGTGGTATTTGAATATAAGGCTACTCAATAATTTT
>CAJUYI010000618.1:72476-93463 GCA_910591695.1 Galerucella pusilla | reverse complement strand
AATTTTTTAATACGTGGTATTTGAATATAAGGCTACTCAATAATTTTATTTCTTAATAAAAGTCAAACTACTCTTAAAGCTTATACAGAATGAGGAGTTAAAAATAACACAAAAGCAAAACTTACATGTAGAGACTATGAAAAAAGAGGAAGAGATAAGTAAAGAGAATAGCGAGGATAACAGATATGAAAAAAATACGAAATAAATTTCAATGAACATATGAAGGAATTTGAAATAAAAGTTAATCATTTAGATGAAAAGAAAAGGGAAGATATTAATGAACTAATAAAAAAATATAAATTAGTATTTGGAAAAGACAAGTATGATGTAGGGAGAGTTAAAGAATATGAAGCAAGGATAGATTTGTTAGTGGATAAATACTGCAGCAAAAGACCATACAGATGTACTATAGAAGACAAAGAAGAGATAGCGGAGCAGATAGCAATATTATTAGATAATAAACTTATAAAAGAGTCATACAGTCCATTTGCCTCGCCGGTAACTTTAACATTTAAGAAAGAAGAGAATAAAAGATCGAGACTATGTATTGATTTCAGGGATTTAAATAAGATAATAGTGCCACAGGCTCAACCGTTCCCATTAATTGAAGATCTTATGATAAAAACAAGAAATTGCAATTATTTTAGAAGCCTAGACATAAACTCAGCTTTTTGGTCTATACCTCTAAGAGTAGAAGACAGGATTTGTAACACAAGAAGGGCACTTTCAAATGGACTTGTCTACCATTCGGCTTGAAGACATCACCAGCAATATTTCAGAGAATATTAAGTAATATACTTCGAAAATATAAACTTACCGATTTTACTGTGAATTACATAGATGATATCCTGATATTTTCAAAATCATTTGAAGAACACATAAATTACTTGAAACAGTTGCTAGAAGCAATTCTAACAGAAGGATTTCGATTAAAATTTACAAAATGTACATTTGCATCAGATTCAGTCAAGTACCTAGGACATATTATTCAAAATAATTCGATAAAACCATTGAAGGATAATCTAGCTTCGATAAGGAATTTTCCAATACCAAATACTCAGAAGGATATTAGACAATTTTTAGGAAAAATAAATTTTTATCACGAATACATACCAAGAGGCGCAATAATATTAGACCCACTACACAACTTACTTAGAAAAATCAGAGATTTATTTGGTCTGAAGAATGTCAAAAAGCATTTGAAAAAATTAAGAGCCTCTTATGTTCACAACCAATACTAGAAATATTTGATCAAGATCCACCAATAAACATTTATACCGATGGATCGCTAGAGGGCGTCGGAGCAGTATTGAAACAGATACAAAAAGATGGTAAAGAAAAACCCGTGGCTTACTTTTCAAAAAAAACTGAATGGAGCACAAAAGAAAAAAAAAGCTATATATTTAGAATGTTTGGCAATGAAAGAAGCACTGAGATATTGGCAGTACTGGTTAATAGGTAAATCATTTACTGTTTACTCAGACCACAAACCACTAGAAAATATGAACTTAAAAGCAAGAACAGACGAAGAGCTGGGTGATATGACTTATTACCTTTCACAGTACGACTTTGAAATTATATATTTCCCGGTAGAAGAAAATTTAGAAGCAGACTGTTTAAGTCGAAATCCTGTATTGGAACCAGAAGAAAATATAGAAGAACAATTAAAAATAGTCAACTTAATTAATTTGGAAGATATTATAATAGATCAGAATAAAAATGAGGATATAAAGAGAAACAATAACAAAATAATTGAAAAACGTAATGTATACTACAAAAAAATAAGAAACAAAGAGAAAATAATAATAACGGAAGAATTTAGTATTAGACTTATAAAACAAATACATGAGGACTTGTGCCACATTGGAGTTGGTCAAATGCTAAGGACTATTAGTTCACTATAAATAACAAAGAATTTAACAAAAAATAAAAAAAACGTTTGTAGAAGCTGTGAAACTTGCATAAAAAACAAAACAAGAGGACAGGACAAATACGGAATGATGTCACACTTAGGCCCGGCGACAATACCTTTTCAAATAGTATCAATAGACACAATTGACGGTTTTGGTGGTTCGAGATCAACAAAGAAATACCTACATCTTTTAGTAGACCACTTGACTAGGTACGCATTTATTATAACATCAAAAATGCGCTATGATACAAAAAGACGAAACAGAGAATTTAAAGTTGGAGATATGGTATATGTAGAAAATGGAAATAAACTAAATAGAAGAAAACTAGATTAACTAAGAATTGGACCATATAAAATAGTGAAAAAAAAATCTAATACAATTTATGAGGTAGATACAGGACACAGGAAAACAGAGTCGAATCTAATTCATATTACAAAACTAATTCCAGTACAAATAACAAAATTTGAAGAAGAGATGAAAAGAAAACTTGACGAGCTCTGAAGAGAAAATTTACAGGTGAATTTTCTTCCCCAGGGGGGGGGAAATGTAAAGAAAATAGGTGTTCTTTAATATTTTTTCAATTTAGTACGCTTTGCCTGACTGTTGGAAAAATGTCAAGCTTTTTAGTCTGTCATTATTAGAATATAGTGTCAAGAACAATTCCAAAAAAAAGTGAACTTTTGTTGAAATATATTTTGTGTACAAAGATTAGAATTAATGTAAAAATGAACTTTGAATGTCGTTTTATAAGACTTTATTTTCAGAAGCAACACATTCGTTTATTTTAACCCAACCCAGAAGATATAGTCTATGTATTTAAAAACTTGACCTTTTTTCCCACTTCTTTGCGTCACTTTCACTCACAATTGAAAAAAATTTAAACCATTTAGTTCCTGGTAAGTTCTTATAGCAGAATTAAAACGTGAACTAGGAAACGTTTTTTTTTTAATATATGTTTTGGACAAATACTTTTATTTTCAGCCAGTCCTTATTAATTAGTAGCTGTTCATGTTGTGATTTTAGCTCTTGGCATTCATATCGTTTGGGTGGTTTATTTTTTTTAATATGGTCTTTAAAAAAGGCCTTAACCACTTTCTTTTGCTCTGCTGTCCAAGGAACCAACGTTCGCTGTTTTCCTTTTAATTTTGTTTGCACCTCCTTTTTTTCCGTAATATCTTCTAGGGACTCTTTTTTATCATATGATAAGTTTATATTTTCTTCTGTAATTTCTTGGTATTGGTGTTCAGCATCGTTATTCGTTAGCAAATTTTCATCCATGTCTATTGGTATATCATCTAACATCTACCTTTATATTCTGCTGCCTGACCTCTCTCCATTAAAAACAAGAGTTTCGTAACTTTAGCCGTTTGGTAGACATCATCAGGCAGACGGTAAGATGATCTGTGCGTTCCAGGATCATGACCCATATAATTAGATAGCTGTTCAATTTCATTCTCAGTAGTAATAACCCAAGGGCATTGATAATTGTTCGAAAAAATTTTATGACAGATGTCGAAAGCTTGTTGCTTGGAAACAGACCGACGCCGTAGGCGGAGGTCTGTTGCCTATAAGCAACAAGCTTGAGAAAGTTGTCATAAAATTTTTGAGCATTTATCAATGTCCGAGGGTTATTCGGATAGAAAATTTTTTGTTTCAGTATTACAACCAAATCGTGACATTTCGAAATATTAAATATTCGAAACTTCAAAATCGAAATAAATCAATATGTATCTATAGCAACGTGTGAAAATTGCCCATGGTCTGTTTTCAGTGTAATGTTGACATGATTGGCTGAGATTGTTCATATGATATAAAATGAGGAAATTTTATTGGTTTTTGGAATTGTCAAAAAAATTTCATTTAAACTGAATAACTGAGACAATGTTGCCAGGTGTTTTCTTAGTTTTGTACAACTTATAGCTTGCGGATTCTTAGCTCCACAAGCTGTTGCATATTTGGATATAATTTTGTAGCCAGTAACTGTTGTGGTTAAACCTGGCTTTCCAAATAAATATGGATTTTCCTTTGATAAGAAGTTTGGTCGGAATTTCAATAGTTCTGTAATGTGATTCTGCGAGTCATTGGTGAATATGACTGGAACCGCACGTCCTCGCTTACCTCTAATGACCACTCTCTTTAGATTTCTTATTAGTATTCTTTCCGTTTCGGTTAATACTTCATTGAATTCTTCATAGCTTTCGTTCTTCTTCCCCGCATTTTCATACGTATGGACCATCATCCGTTGTAATTCACCAGGTCGGCGTCTATTCAGTAATATAACTCTACAGTAGATCGTTTCTAGTAGAATATTATATGCGTGAACATTAAAATTATTATTTTCAAGTTCACGTAGAGCTTCGGCTGATTTCATAATCAAGTATTCCTTGAGTAGTTTTAAATCGCTAGCTAAAGGCACTATTGTTATTTTATTGAACTTTTTTAAATTTAAATTATTGGAAGCATGATTAGATACATCAAATCGCCAATTCGACTCTAACAGATGTTTCATTGTTTTTAAACCTGCTTCATAATTTCCAGTATCAACAGAAGGTTCTTGTTTTAATAATAAATAAATGCCTATATCACAACATTGTTTTAAAGATGTAGCAATATTTATAGCATATGTAGGAGAAATATATGTATCAATTTCTCTATCATATTTTGCCACTATTTTTGTGACTTCAACAAATTTGTCGTAAAATTTTGGCTGTAGAGCTTGAAGTAAATTTTTTATGGTTGGTTCTACTTTTTTCAATTCCAGTAAAATGTCGTCGGGGCCAGAGGCAGTATTTTTACTCGAGGCGAGTGCCGTCAGTAGTTCCTCCAAGATAAAAGGTGTATTGATAAAAGCAGTATCTTGGGTAGTGGCTATTGATGAAACATTTCCAATTAGTGCTTCCGATGTTATGGTAGTTGTGCATTGTATTTTTGTTTTTTGTTCTAACGCGTCCGCTAGAATATCAACAATCTTTTGTGTGTCACTGATTACGTTGTTTTGGTAGTATATACTTGAAATACCTCAGTTTGCTTTGCGACCCTGCATTTGCCTAGCTTTTGTTTAAACTTGAACTGAGGTTGAGTTGGCTGTCAGTGATGAAGTATAATCTCTCCATAAAGTCTTTTTTTTTCGAGGACATATTTTGCTCTGGCTTTTAGTTTTTTGAATTCCATGTAATCTTCACTATTCCGAGTTCTACGATACCTGTTTAACGATTTCTTACATTGACGGACTGCCTGCTCGCAATCCTTGTTCCACCATGGTACTCCCCTACGTTTAGTACTTGTAGAAGTTCTGCATATATGTAGATCCGCTGCAGAGATGATGCAATGGATAAGGAGATTTGGAGATTCATCTATGTCGTCCGAAAGAGAAAGAAGTGGGTGTTGTTCTTCAAGATAAGAACAGAAACCATCCCAACCCGCATGGGCGATTCGCCATTTAGGAATATTATAGCTAGTTGTTTCATTTTCGTTATTAGAAATAATAATTGGGAAATGATTGCTGTCAAAAAGACTATCAAGTGAATGCTAGTGGAGTAAGGATGATGATTTGGGATCAGAAAAACTAAGGTCGATTGAGGAAAATGTACCAGAAGATATGTTGAAATGTGTACTTGAACCGGTGTTTAATAAGCATGTATTTGAGCAATTTAAAACGTTTTCAACAAGTTTTCCTCTTCCAAATGTTTTATCCGAGCCCCACATAATATTGTGTGCGTTGGAGTCGCCTACTAGAAAAGGAGAGGGAAGTTGTTGTATTAGGTCAAACAATTCTTCTTCGGATAGATTGTAATTGGGTGGTATATAGATGTTACATACAGTAATTTTATTAGGGCACCAGATGAAAACTGCACTTGCTTCAATGGTAGTAGTGGTGTGTAGAGAATAAATCTTTAGAGACAAAAATGGATGTGCCACCACTGGCCCTCAGGTAGTCTTTTCTGATGTAATAGTAACCTCCAAAATTTTTAAGCTGTCCAATGTTAGTATCCTCGAAGTTTGTCTCTTGTAGACATATGATATCTGCCTCTGTTTCTGAAATCAGTTGCTGGATTCTTTCATATCGCGGATAATATCCGTCACAATTCCACTGAATTATTATTTTTTTCTCTTATTTTTTGGAAATGAAAACCACAATAATGTTTTTTTATTTCGATGTTTCGGTAGCGTTCCAGCTACCTTTGTCAAGATTAAATAATGATAAAATAATTTTTGGTCCCTATCTGACACTATCTGAAAAAAATATGACAACTATACAATCAATAATATAATAAGTTTAAGACTACAAAACTTTGTTGTCAAATTTTATTAAGGTCCATTCATAGTAGATCACATCTCTGGTAAAATGTGAAATAAATATTTTTTTTTATGACATTCCAAAGATATGATAGTCTACTAGAAATGGAATCCAGTAAAGTGCACGTTCCAGGAACGGTTTTTATTGGGATACCGCTTTTTTCGCTTATTTTGGAAATGTTGTTAATAAAACGCGTTTGTTGTTACTTTTTTTGTATATGATTATTTTTGTTTTCAAAATATGTAAAGCTCAGTTTGGTGATTTTGTGTATTGAAGTGTGTATCGATTAACAACTATTCCAATGATAAATCATAAGAAAACCTGGATAAAAGCTTATGATGCTATCCTGATAACGCAGGTAATTGATTATTGGAAATTTCTCCTTCTAAAATTGGTAACCAAATTTGACTACATTTGGCTGAAATACTAGCTACACATTTATCTGCATTTAGTTGTATTAAAGCACTTTCTTTGATTTTTCGTCTTTTATTATTGGGCTCTTTATTATTTTTGTCGAATCCCATTGAATTTTATGCCCCTCTTCCCAAGCATGTTTACAAATACCTGACTTAAAGAACTCCCTATCTTTGATGTATATTTTATGTTCACTTATTCGGACTTTCAATGGTCTAGAATTTGTCGCATTCACAAGATATCTGATATATGCAATTTTTTGAAGATTGTTCTTCATTTTTTGGTTCTGTTTTTGTTAGTATAGATCTCAACGTATAGTTAGATTTGAAGCTAGTTCGAATATTAAATTGATTACCAATTTTCTTAATTCTTTCTGATAAACCCCTAACATACGGTATTGTCAAGTTTTTAAAAATTATGTTAGCTGAATTATTGTGGTTTTCATTACCAAAAAATTAGAGAAAAAATAATAAATAATGCCACAAGGAACTTACAGAAGATATCCACTGAATTAGTTTGAATGGAAATGAAGTTCTTAATAAGTTGATGTTTGGGACTTATGTGATGAGTCTGAGAGGCAATTGTCGTCCGTGGATGTTTGTGATAATTTGGTGTTGTCTAACGGAAAAATAAAGCGGACTAATCGAGACCTTACACCTATTTTAGCAAAATTAACCTACCAAAAAAAAATAAATGTTATAAACAGTTACCTTTAGTACAGTTTGCTATCAATTACTCTTACTATAGATCTATAGCAACTAGCAACCTCCCCGGCAAAACTTTTATTTGGTACTAATCAGAAAGACCCAAATGACAACTCAAGAACTTTAGTGGAGAATGAAAATGAAGAGGTCAGGGATTTAACTGACTTGCTTGCTTGATAATGAGTGCAGTAGTTGATGTTGAAAATTTTCAGGTAACACAGAGACCTATTGAGGGCGTTCGCTCTCTCTCATAGGCATGTGGTTAAAGTCTGATTAATGTTTTGTTTCCCTACCTCTAAGCTCATCTACGACTTACTCACCTTCAAATTTATTTTTTACAGCTTACGCTTAATTTATGTACCAACTTCATGCTAAATTTAAGTAAGTGCCAACTTTATGATCAATTTATGTACCAACTTTATAATTAATGTATGTACCAATTTTATGATTTAATTTATGTACCAACTTTATGCTAAATTTATGTACCAACTTTATGATTATGACTCTTATTTTTTGTTTTAGTTGGAATTATTATATCTTATGTTATGAGAATTTGTATAGAGTAACTTTTAGCTTTTAGTAAGAATTTGGTATTTTTGAATACTCTCTTATGTTAAGATTATGTTAGAGACTGTGTAACTTATGTAAATTTTAGGTTTATATGATGATTTTGTTTAAAGGTGGATTCATGCAACATCAACTAAACTAAAACTAATTCAAGATTAAGATTAAATTTTAACTAATGGTAATCGAGATATCAGATAGCTGAAGAAATATTAAATATACACCAACTTGTTTACGAAAAATATTGTTATAAACTATGAAAATATCTTCCAAACAAAAGTAGGTAATCTGTGGTCAGGGCTTGACTCATGCCTTGTGTTGAATTAATGTTGGCAGTTGAATAGGATCTTAGATAATTTTCCATTTTAAATTATGGAGAAAGCCAATGGTTCTTTCTTAGGCACAGTTTCATTCAGGTCGTCGAAGCGATCGGTTCGAAAATAAATACGTGGACTAGTTGATGCAAACAGGTTCATTTGTTTCCAGTTTTCTTTAAAGTTATATTGATTACATTACCTAGTAGAGTTGAGCAGAAAACTATTTAGTTAGTTATATATATGGAATCCTCCAGTGGGGGCGAACCCCCCGATAAAGTGTCAAGGGATGCAGACGTTGAAATGCATAATCAGGATGAAGCTAACGGCTTCCAAGGTTTTTCAATAAATCAAAAACAAGACTCGATAAGTACCTCTATTAATTTTGATAGATTATTGAATACAAATGTGAATAAAGAGCAATCGAATAATAATATGCAATTAGAAAACGATACCACAAAAACATCAGGACAAAATATTTCAATAAATGATAACTAGACAAAAAAAAAGTAGACCTAATTACTTATACGATAAAACCGATTTAGGTCCTTTCTACATTTATATAGAAAATGATGATATTAATTTCTCCGGCAAATTAAACGCAGTAAAAGTAGGCGAAATTGATAATCAAATTTAAAAAATTGATTCAATAGGGCGCAGTCGAGTCAGAGTCACATTTAAAGACATTCCAAAATTTCAACTGTTTAAATTAGGTGTAATAAGAGATATAGACACGGATCTATCGGAAGATTACCTTAACAATAAAATAAAATAGTACGATCACCATATCAAATTTATAGTTGACTATGTTAAAAGAATGATGAGAAAGGTAAAAACGGATGACAAAATAGAATTAAAGCCTACAAAATCCATAATTGTGTCATTTAAATGTGAAAGCATACCAAAATATTTCGTAATTAACCACGTTTTGCATGACGTAGAAAAATACGAGCAAAAAGTAATTATGTGTTACCACTCCTATAGATACGGACATAAGAGCAAACAATTGTTGCTTTCGTTTATTTGGGCTTCAAGCACTTGTGCGTGACGCCTCAGTCGTCACGACTTTTGAGCAAATCGAACACGATTTTTTAGGATCCTCAAAACCACCTGACATGTGCCAATGCCAATGAATTTCCTGTTCTTAGAAGAACAGTTTTCAATTATAATGTATTTGATAATAAAATTTTGCATATTTAGATATTTTTAGTAAGGTTTAAATCGTATTAAAGCGTAATCGGCACAATCTTAACCTTTAAATAAAGGTCAAACCGGACAAACGTCAAATATTTAATGTCCGTGGCTTGAAGCTCATACTTTTCGGTATGTGCTTGAGGGGAAAGGGGAAGGTAAGACTAGGCGTCACGATCGGTAATAAACGAACGGGATTCAGTCACTACGAGCTGCTACTAGCAGCCAAAAGTAAATAATCGAAAACGCTTAATGTAAGAGCATTCCGAGATGCTTCAAATGTCACGAATCTCACGTCTCAGATTCTTGTAATAAAACATCCTACGCCCAAAAATGTTTCTCGTGTGAAGGAGAACACTTCACAAATGAATGGAAATCGTGTCCAGAATTCGAACGCCAAAAAAAAATTAAACCTAACAACAATTCAATATCTTCGCATCAGTCCCTATTAAAAACTCCTCCCTTTCACATCCATCTATGCATATGCCCTCTGCCCCCTCTCGCTCCAACTCATTCGCACTTCCTCCTGTTCCAAATAAATACTCGATAATAAATTCATCAAATCAAAAAAGAAACCCATCCTATCATACCAGATCCATTATTAACAGAACATCAGAAAATTATCAAGTTAAATTCCATACCCTCCAGACCTGGAGGCATCACTTCCTCATCTTTGTACCAATCAAATGTCAATACATATAGAAAAAACTAATATCTATTATAGCTATAGATATAATTACTAATCTGAAAGAAAAAAAATTTGAAATACCAGAAAAATCAATTTTAATAAATTCAATTCAAACAGTTTTAAGTTCTCTCTTATACAATAATGAATGGTTTGGTAATATGTCAGTGAAATTGTAGATCAGTTAGCTCCATAGAGAAAATCTACTACATCTTTTAGAGGAGCAGAAAGTTGAGATTGCATTATTATCAGAAACTAGATTTAAACCTGGAAAATATGTGAACTTCCCAGGATTCAATATCTTCAGAGACGACCGCCAATCAGAATTCGTTGGTGGAGGTTCGGCCATTTTAATAAATTCAAACTCTATTATGAATAAGTTTCCATGAATGTTGATCTTCCAAACGTCAATAAAGTATCCATCAAAATAAAATTTCCATCCTGCACGATTACATTTATATCGATTTATGTCCCCCCAGCATCCAAAATATCATTAACACAATGGAAAATCCATTCAAAAACGGTTCATTATAGGAGGCGATTACAATGCCCATCATATCGCTTGGGACGTTGATAATCCAACTGACATAAAAGGTAAAATTCTAATGGACTGTTTCGACGATAATAACTTGATATACAAAAATGACGGCTCCCCCACCTACTTCGGTAATTCCTCGAGATCTGCAATTGATCTTACTATCTGTACTCCTGATCTAAGTCATATTACTTCATGGAAAACAATTCAAGATCTATTTGGCTCGGACCATGCGCCCATAATGGTTGAATTAGAAAACCATCCTATTCTGAAAAGCAACCCTTATTCTCAAAAGTAGAACCTAAAAAAAGCAGATTGGAATCTATATGAACAAAGGACGGAAGACATTTTACTACAAAATGAGGTATCAAATTCATATGAATCCTTCTTGCGCAATATAAACATAGCTGCCTCCATCTCCATTCCTAAATCCAAGAACAAAAAATCAACATCCAAAGGAAAACATTGGTGGGACACAAAATGTGAAGAATCAGTTTCAAAAAGACGGGAAAGCTTCCAAATATTCCAAAATAATCCAAATCAAGAAAACCTACTAAAGTATAAAAAGGATGACGCTATAGCTAAGAAGATAATTAAACAAGTTAAAAGAAACAACTGGAGAAAATTTGTCGGTTCCTTAAGCAGGCAGGTCCCCATCAAAGAGGTTTGGACAAAAGTCAATCATCTGAAAAATAGAAAAACTAGTAACAAAGTCCCTATAACTCTCTCGGAAGCTTCATGGATAGAAGATTTCCACCAAAATATTACACCTCCGTCAGTAGAACTAGTCTTTACTTCAGAAATCAATTTTCTAGATAACGATCCCGATCATGTTCGCTACCTAATCAAGCCATTCTCAAATACCGAACTTCACTTTCCGTTGAAAATAAATTCAAATACATCTCCAGGCGCTGACGACATTCATTATTCAATGCTAGCAAACTTGTCAAACACGGGTAAGACAGTTCTCCGGAACATTTATAATGAAATTTGGCTAGGCAGAACGAAGATTCCCGACGAATGGTACATCTACATTTTAAAACCAGGAAAATCGCCAAAGAATTGGGATTCGTACCGTCCAATAGGTTTAGCATCATGTATCCTCAAAACTTACGAGAGACTTATTGAAAATCGGCTGGAATTTTGGTTAGAAAAGAACAACCTATTGCCTAAAACTCAGTTTGGCTTCAGGAAAGGTTAATCCACACAGGAGAGCCTCGGCCACTTATTAATAGACCTCTACTCATCCTTCACGTATCAGAAATCAGTTGGTTCATTATTCTTAGATATAAAAGGGGCATATGATAATGTAAATCTACACATACTGTATCGAAAAATGTTAGAATTAGGTATACCCGAAGTTATAACATGGAACATCCTTAACTTATACACTAACAGAGAAATATACGTTAAAATAAACGGAGAAAAATCCAAACCCCGGTACACTTCCTTGGGACTTCCACAAGGTAGCATCTTGAGCCCTTTATTGTACATATTGTACACTTCCGACCTAGATCAACAACTCCCTCGGCACATACGAATCTTACAGTATGCCGATGATGTCGCAATATATGTAGAAAATGAATCAATTGACACTTGTTACCATTTCCTTAAAGATGCATTTGTTTAACTTGTAAAATGGGCAGCGAACAATAATTTGACAATCTCGGAAAGCAAATCAGCCATTGTGACATTCACCAGGAAACGCTATCACCCCCCAGATTATATTCAATTTGACAATTTTAAAATACCTCATAAAACTACAATTTAATTTCTTGGTGTACTATTAGATTCTAAATTAACTTGGAATGATCATATAAACTACGTATTGCGAAGAACGGAAAATGCAATGAATATCATCAAGACTGTAAGCGTCAGTAACTGGGGAGCCGATCCAAATGTCTTAATATTATTATATAGGAACTTGATAAGATCGATCTTAGATTCTGGATCAATATTTTATGGCTCGGCATCTAATTCCTTACTTCAAAAAAATCGAACAGATAAAAAATAAAGCACTCAGACTGAGTATCGGATACCTTCGCAGCACACCAATATTGGTTATGGAAACAGAGCTTAATGAACCTCCATTTTCACTACGCAGAGAAATTTTAGGTGAAAAATATACAGTTAATCTGGCGATAAGAGGTAATTCGTTATTAGATAAAATTGTACAGTTAACCACCATGTCTTTAACTCATCATTACTGGGATAAAAAGAGAGCTCCTCTATTATTGGAAAGTTTTATCAATTTCTAAAATAGCTTTAATGATATTCACCAGATGGAACAAACGAAATGTCAAAAGTTATGAAGATGTTTTAACTCCCAATAGGATCAATTCTGTAAACAAATGTTAAATTTTAACGCACAGTTAAAGATAAGACAATTTTCTAACCCATTTTTGCTAGTCTGTATGCGTATTAAGCTTTAAAGTATAACGGATAACTCTCTATTGGATACCATACATGTTGAAATTTGAATCATAATCTTGACTATGTATAGATTAAAACATCTATAATTGCGGAAACTTTGTCAAATATAACGGCGTACCGTTAATTTTCAACCACCTCTTATAGAATTGACCCTTTTAAATGCCATCTAAGTAAAACTTATGCAACAGACTTTATGACTAGAGTAGATCACCTTCATCATATACAAAACCATTGGATAAATTACCAGAAATTATATACAGATGGTTCAAAAATAAATGAATGGTAAAGTGGGATATGCTATATACTACCCTCAAAAAAACATAACAATAAATAACAGACTACCTGATAATATGACAATCTTTACAGCCGTACTTATAGCAGTTAAAGAAGCCTTTGAAATATGTACTAAACAACAAGAAATAAACTACATTATATTTACAGACTGCCAAAGCATTATACAAAAACTGAAATATAATACACACAATAGTAGAGAAAACAACATCTTCAGCGAAATCACTTCATTAAACAGCAAAGCAGTAAAAGCAGGAAAAAAAATAATTTTGTGCTGGATAAAAACCCATATCGGTATCAAAAACAATGAAATAGTAAACGATTTGGCAAAAAAGACTACAGAGAAGGATCAAGTTGTACAAAAATATCAACTTCCAAAGGGTGACATACTATCCATAATGAAATCACTCAAACGGACGAAATGGCAAGAACTTTATAATATTTCAGACAAAGGCAAATATTATAAAAATATTCAACCCACATTATCCCATAATCCATGGTTTAATCAACTGCTTAATAGAGGTTTCATCAGAACTCTATGTAGGATAAGAAGTAATCACGCCATGACTCCAGTGTATTCAAGAAAAATAGGTCTGGTAAATAATGATGAATGTATATGCGGTGAGCTGATCTACAACATATGCTTTTAGAATGTCCGCTTAACTATATTAACATAACAAATTTCTACACCAAACTAATTCAAACTTCACTTCCTACCAATTTATTGCTACTTTTAGAGTCCAAGAATATAGATGTATATAAGATTTTGTATAGCTATATAAACTGTATCAATATAAAGCTCTAACAAAAAAATAAATATATAACAATAAAATGAAAAAAAAAACATATATATAATAATATAGTGAAATAAAGTAAAAAAAAATATTTTAAGAAAAAAACAGCTAAAAAAAAATTCATGAAAATAAAAAAAAAACAAGAGCTAAAAGTTAATAATTATGATAGAACTAACCACTGAGAGAGAAAATGTAATCTAATCTAAAATACAATGTAATTACTAACCCCAATTCTGTCAGGAGAGAACTTATAACAAATTTACTGGCCAGTTGATTGTGAAAACCAGTGCCAATAAGACTTAATCACAAACACACTTTCTTAGGCAGGACAAGTTACAAAATGTAAACTACCAACACAAATATTAATTTTTAGCCTAGTAAACTTTTATATAAGAACATAAGTTAAGACAAATTGTTAAACAAAACTGATTATTTGGAACTCAAATGTGTCAATTTGAGCATTAGGACAAATATCTTGCCTCTGATAATGACTAATGTTAATAATGAATGTATCAACTAAGAAATATTGGGAAATAAATTTTTAACTTACCATTTATAAATATTTTGATGTATTCCAATGCAAATTTCTGAGCAGTTCCATTTTTGGTGAAATTCATTGTTACAACATTTTTGTCCCATTTCAAGTTTAAAACGTCGGCGTCGTCACATGTACCATCAGCAGTGGAATTAACAGAAACATTAATTTTCCTTGTAGAATTTTCTAGTAACAGTTCTATTTGAAGTGCTGCATCAATTAATAGACAAGTATAGTTAGTGTTAGGATAGTTCAAAGCCCAGTTTCCAATAGAGGGATCAACTGATGCGGGAGTTGATGATGGAACGGAAGTAGACGTCGGAACCACGGTAGATGATGAAGTGGTGGCAGGTTTAGGAGTAGTTATTGGAACAGAAGTGGTCGAAGAAGGTGTATTAGTTGTAGGAACAATAGTCATGCTAGAAGAATTTGTGGTGGAGGATGTCAGTTTTGATGATAAGCTGATAGGTGTGTTGGTTGTAATAATTTTTTGTTCTGAAAATGTTGTATTCGACTTGTTGGACAGGATTGATGATTCTAGACTTTCTGAAAATAAAAAATCAATTAACAAATTCTGATTGGATTTCCTTGCAAAAAAATATACAAATGAATACAAGAGGACTTCCAGTCCCTTTAAATCAATATATATTATTCTTTTTCTGGTGGTTTCAAAACAGTTGTTAGAAAAGTAGACACAACATAATAAACTATAAAACAACTGGCAATACATGATAGATACCAATACTAGAAATTGAACCAATTTCAGATCAGACAGAAAACGGAGATATTACAAATGTGGAACAACTGGACACTTCATTGCAGATTGTTTCAAAGATCAGACCTTTAGTGCTAATGATGCACATTCAAATGTTGGATATAAGTGATACTTCATGTGCTGAGTATGGAAAGTGTGTCTGAAGAAGGTAGTGAGTCGGAGACAATCTCCAAATATCAAATAATCATTTTTCTTCAAATGTGCATAATATTTTAAATAATGTGTTCATACTCTCAGGAGTATTTATATTCCAAGTCATATAAATGACATTTATGCACGACCGGGCGAAAAAGTCCAAAATACGTTTAGCGGGCGTAAAGTGTCACTTTACCGCCCGCGGACTACTTTACCACCCGGGGGCGGAAAAGTAAATCTCTTTTTTTCTTTCAAAAATGCACATGTAGTTAGTAAAACAAACTTTATTATTATTATTTATTATCATGGAAATATTTGGTACAATTAACAAAATATCAGTTTAATAAAGAAATGATAACTTTAAAAGTCCAAACATAAGAATTACTTATAGAAATGTTAGGATTTGCTACCTTGCTCTGTTGTAAGTTGCTACGAAATTGTTTTATCATCTTATTAGTTTCAATAAGACTTATTTTTATTCAACTATACAAATGATTTGGTAGATTGTTATCCAGGGTGAGTTATAATAACCTACCCACAAAAGGTGAAAAATAGAAAATAAAACATATGTATTAATAAACTATCATTAATACGGTCGTGCATAAAATTTTGTATATTTATTAATAAATGACTATTAAAACGGTCGTGCATAAAATATTGTATGTATTTCAGGCGTAAACAGCGTTTATGGACCTTACGTGTTAATAGCCCTCGCCTTGCGGCTCGGGCTCTTACTTACACGTTGCGGTCCATAAACGCCTGTTTAACGCCCTTGATACATAAATAACTATTAATGTCTTTGAGAAACGTCACATAAGTTATCACATGACATTTTAAGAAAAAGAAAATTTACTATGTTGGTAATATAAAATGCTAAGTTGGGAAAACCAAGTTTTATTTCTATTTTAGTTTCAATCCACAATAATTTTCTAAATGGTGATTATAAAAAGTGCTGACAAAGAAAACACTGATAAACAGATAGACAGAAATGTGTGTGGTTTGAATAAGTGATCATATATTATTATTATCACGTCGTTCTCTTCGTTTTTATGTCTTTTATCAAGTTTTATTCTAGTGTTCTTACATGTACAAAATATTACGAATTTTGTATAGTGTTTTAATCGGCAAGTGTTTTTAACGTTTTTCGAAGGATTATCCCAGAATTTCCATCTGAAGTCATTTACATTATTTTTTTGGCTTGATCATTAACTAGCAAAAAGTGAATTTGCCAATTAGTAAAAACTGTAATATCCTTGACCAAAAAGCAATGTAGTAAACAACATCAATAATGTAAGAATTGTTTGTTTTTCAGAACATTGGCTCAATGCTAATCAGGTGGCATGTTTTAATTTGACAAACTTTTATAATGTAAGCACATTTGTTAGACAGACACATATCCATGGTGACGTAAGTATATCTATATATATATATATATGATTATATTTAGTGGTTTTTTTAGATAATAATACTTATTTTAAAGTACACACTTTATGTTGTTGAGCTTTCGTTGCGCTTCGTCAACTTCATCAGAACAAAACTTGTGATTAAAAAATAATATCTAAAAACTCCATTATATAAAAAAATACAGAATACTTTCCTAAAAACATGTCTAAATTTTGATTATTTCACCAAACCATCAACACACAAGAACAAAACATCGATATACCTGAAAAACCACTACAAGAAGAACCACAATTGATTACTTATAAGAGTTTTTAGTTCTAAATTATAAATTTAGTTCTAAATAACAATTATTAAATGTTCTAAAAATTTATAGTTTATTTGCACCTATTCCACAGTACACCAGACATGTTATAATTCTTGAAGATATCATAAAATATGGTCTGTATATATCTTGGGTTAGTAACTGAAATTCCTGAAAAAGCAGGTATCACTTCCTGAAACTTAGGTGAATTATCTGTCTCCAGAGTAACCATACTTTAATTATGTTGAGTTCCGTACCTACCTACTTGACATTTTGGTTCATTGTTTGCTTATTTATCGTAAATTAAAATTATCTGAACGGAAAAAATTAAAAAGTATTCATCTTAATGTCTTTGGAAGCCGTAAAAACGCAAGGAACAGAGGTAGGTACTACAGTTATATTGAAAAATTGCAATGGGTCTGTATATTATATAGGAAACAGATTCCATGGAATCTGAAAATCGGTATTAACCTCACTGAAATTCTCGGCGATATACATACCATGTACATATTTGCGCCCATGCCAGATGTGACTCAGTTCTCAATAATAAGCGATAAGAAGTATGGTCATAACAGATATTCTGAAAAAACTGCTTTAGAAGATTAAACAGCCTACTACCTAAATAGCTCTGGAATAAAAAAATTACAAAAACCATAACCTGTTTTCAATCAGTAAATATATAATTGGAGAAAATGTACCTGATAGGTTCCTAGGAACCGAACTTTTCTTACCTGATACACGCAAGCAGAGAAAGAACACTAATAATTTCTTGACAAAATCCATAGTTTTCTTATAGTTATAATTCTACCATAAATTGTAGCAAAAAAAAATTATTACGGATAGGTAACCTTTTAAAAACAGAACAGAGGATTATCGAATCGTGTGTACTAGTACTATAATACTATAAAGAAAGCATAAAGAAAGGATAATAAATATCATATATCAATTCTCTTGTTATGTGTACTTAACGGTGTTACCAACTGCAGCATAAACCTCATAGATAATAGGCGAAAAAAGGCTAGACCCCAGCGCCTCTACCGGTCACTTTTTCGTCCTCCACTGGGCCATTGATGGTTTGTTTACATTCGTTTTCATATGACATAGCGTAGGAGTTTCCTGAATTTTAGGTCTTATATTTTTCGTTTTTTAAGTGTGTTAAAGTATTTTGTTAGTATTGGTGTTTTGATCGATGTTGTGTTAGGTATTTAGTGTGTCGTGTTAGATAAATTCATTTAACATTTTTATAGTTAGTGTATAGTTTTAGGTCTGTTTGCAAAGGTATGTTTACCCTATCTACTACATTAACCTAAAAACATAATACTATTTTTACTTGCAGATGAGTGAAATTAGGCTGAGTATTGTGGATTACATGAAGTATTTAGAAGGGACCGAAAATTAAAAATGCGTTTACGAAGGTGAACACGTTTTAAATGCTGGACATCTAATATTAGCGGGTAAAACGAAATCCACATAACAGTAGTTAATATTATTGCCTTGTGCCTTCAGTCATCGGCATTGGAGAAGGAACCCCATAAAATCGAGGGACGATTAAAAATAGATAATGAGAGAGTACACATTGAACTAATGGTTTGCTCTTGTAAAGCTGCACAAAGTGGGTGGTGCAAGCATATTTCAGCATTTCTTATTAAATGCACAAGGTGTTTAAGTTACCAAAACCAAAAAAGCACTATCAAACAAAATCGATTTTGTTCCCTTATTTTATACATATTTCTTTTTTCTGCTTTGTGTTTTTTGTTTTAGGGAGGATATACAGTTTGGAAAATATTTCACAAACACAGTTAAAATGTGCTTGGTCAACCCAAAAAGTAATTACAGGGAAGAATACAAACCAGTACCTGTAAAAGAAATGCCTTGTTTGGCGAATATAGTTCCATCATGCAATATTGAAATTAACAGCTCTGAAGTATTAAACTTTTTTTGTGCTAACTTACCTGAATCAGCAATTTCAAAACGTAGGTATAAGTGTGAAGTTTTATATTTTGCAGATTTTAACCAAATCTATTTTAGAGCTGGTAGAAGACATTTTACCTCGCATTTTACTGATATGGATATTTTGGAGGAAGTTAATACAGGTAGGTATATAAGCAAAATACTGGACAAAGCTTCACAATCAATTGTAATGATGGAGATATTTCCAAAGAAAGTTACTTTAAAAAATTGTTGCAATGAAATGTTTCAATCATTGTGTTCCGAAGATAATGATTCGATATTGAAAGCATCACAAAATAGTACAGAATGGTTGAAATATAGAAAATTCAGAATTATTATATTATTTTATATTTTAGGAGCTACCAAGACTATAGCCGAGGCTGTAAAAACTGCCAAGTACTTGATCCAAGAAAATGGAAAATATAAATTAAAAAAAAACATCAATACCTATGCTGATGAAGTATACAAGGGGGCATTCTCATATTCATTCACATTATTCAGATATGTAGTTCATTGTTAATAATTATCCATAGTATAGTTCATTTATATTATTCATATCACAGGCTTAAGTACAGCCCTAGTCATAATTAGTGTAAGTAGTTAAGTTATACAATAAAACATCATCCCAGTGAATCATGTAGTTTTAATATAATTTAAGTTGCTCACAAAGGACCCTAACATACAAGACCTGGAGATCCTGACATACAATACAATGGTAACCTATCTTAAAATTTATTTGAGCACATTCTAAATTTTAATGAGTGATTCTCAACTGTAATTATCCGATCACACAAAGTAGACACTTTAGGGAGTATTCACTTGCACTTACAAATCTTTGAACGTTTTGGGCCCATTATAATCTGGCTGCCCCTGAAGAAGCTGCAATAGTTCTTGAGAAGCAGTTGAAGGTGTAGCAGGGTCGATTTTTTCACAATAAGAACATTCTTCATCAGCAACAAGTACTTACTTCTTTGTCTCAACCTTTCAGTTCTACTACTAGAACATTCAGGTTGTTCCTTTGAAGTACTAGATCCAACAGGAAGGTTTATGAAAGGCACAGCAGTCTTTTTCAAAAACCTTTTTTGTTTGTAATTGAAATCTGTAAACAATTATCCCCATTAACATAACCTAAAATCGCATAGTGTAGTTCGTGCTTACCTCGATGAAAATAATCATCATCTATAAAATGCAGGGAGCATACTTTCATATTCCTTGTAACTGGTTTACCAATTTTTAGTTTTCCTATTTTAGTTTCTACCAAAACACATTGTCCTTTTTGGGGAAATGTATGAAAACTAAGTTCTTTATTCACTCTTACCCAAGAGGAACGCAACAGTTATGGTTCATTTTGATATATTAAACAATTTTTTATCAATATGCGACTTTAAAACATCAACTACAAGCAGAAACTGTAAAATCAACGTATGAATCACATATGTAAACAAAACATTAATGGCCCACTGGAAGGTTACAAAATAAAACTGTAGGTGGCGTATCGCTTATTTTGTCTTGCCTATATGACCATAGAATATTAGAATATGACGAACATGTCAAGTCAAATCAAAATTGACAAGAATGGCATTACTGATGACATGGCACGAGACATGGCCACGTACAACACTGTGTGTGTTGGAGGAGGCCATACACGGGAGCCAATTTTACCGACATAATGTTCACGTGACGTCACAAACTAATCTGGTGGTAGAACAATAAACAAAGCGTTCAGACCACGTGGTACTTAATAGTGAGGTT